>VXAV01004084.1:34036-44972 GCA_013399715.1 Alectura lathami
CTTGATCATGAAGCTCATTCTTTCTTCTTTTACGTTCCTCCTAGGTTCAGAGGGTGCAGAAATCTTTTTAAACATAATGTCACAGTTTAGTTAGAAGTTGGCATCTAACAAATAATGGTCATTTCATACATAGTAGCAAGACTTCTGCCTGTTTCACAGTTTTGATCATGAGGACCTTGATTAGCTCTTTGGCACCTGTAACAGCTCAAAAATTTATTTTGCAAAGGAGAAAAACAGTGGCTATAGACAGCTGGAAGTTAAACCATAGAATACTCCGCTCATTCCTTAACTCATTTACATCCGGAACTGCAGTTTTACAGGAAGATGCTTATGTTTTCTGTACATTTTAGAATTTTATAGTTCCAAAAATGATTTACTGACACACAAAATCTAGAAGAAAATAACAGCTTTGATTTACCACAGTAAAAACGTTATCCTGAAAAACACAGTCAGCAGGGAATTGGTACAAGGACAGAACTTCCAGGAATGGCTACAGGGAAGGAGACCACGGTTTCAGTCATTAGAGAAACAAATGAAATAAAAGATTTGTTACCCTAAAGCAGGAGAGTCCAGTCCAACTACAGAGACTGAGCCAAAGATGGGATGTTTAAAGATTTGTGCTCATAATCTCTTGAGTTTTTCAGCACACTTGGATTCAAATAAGAAAGCTTTGACAATTCAAGGAAATTCTATTTGTTAGCCATTATCTTCTGTGGAACTGGGTGAATGAACTGCATTGAACTGACCCCTCACATAGGACTCTAATGGAAAAAAAATTGAAAGAGCAGCCTGTTTGGGTTACAATCCACTCCTATTGATTCTTCTGGGTGAAATAACTGTCTGCTGGAATTGCCAGGAACATTGTCATAGATTTAGTACAATTTTCTCTTAAAGCATATGATTTTTCTCTCAGTGTATTAGCTGTATAAAGGAAAGCAAGATATAGCAAGCCAAATGCTATCATTGGCTTGTATGATAAAAGTATGAATGGGCTGACTACTTATCACATTTATAAGATCAAATTTTTTAATATATAAAAATCAAAGTTGCTCTTATTTAAAAAAAAAAAAAAAAAGAAAGAAACATTAAAGCTGCATGATGTTTCTGAGAGAAAAGCTTTCAGTAAAATGTATTTACATCTGACCCATATTTTCCAGTCAAGCAAGCTGAAGTTACTTTAGAATAGCACTGTCAATAATTTTTAAAATGGAACATAAAAATAACTAAGGTCTCCTTTTGATCCTTGTGAGTATACTTTATTTGCCCTTGAAAAAATATACCCAATGTACCTTTCAAAATGATTTATTATGTGTTATTGTTACAGTGTTCAATATTGTTCAATACTGAACTACTGTACTGATTACTACTCTCCCAGTCTGCTTTAGTTCTATCATGCGCTTTTATTTACCACCTGAGGCAAAAACGTTTTAATTGGTTTAGGGAAGCTTGAACTCTCTTTTGTCAATGACACATTTCAGCAAAATGGAATGAAGCCAGGAGCTCTACCTACTCTCCCAGCGTGGAAAAACAATGGTTATATTTGGGGGCTTAAGTTTGGAAATGGATCTCTGCTCTGTAAATTACTTAATCACTTTAATAGCAATCCCAGGATATCTTGTTTTGTTCTTCTTCTTCTCCTCTTTTAATAGTACAAAAAAATTACAGACAGATTGATCTAACTCTTCCATGGTTTAACTTTATTCTGGACAAACACATTCTGCAAACCTACCCTAAATTCTGCACTGTGTATCTCCCAAAGATGTAGAACAAAACACAACATAGCTTGTAGTACAGCAAGGGACAAAAGTAATCCTGACTTAAGAAGATTCTCTTAAAATAATTGGTATATCAAATATAGAAAGACTTGTAGCTATGTTTGAAATAAGGTTCATTGCAGTGTTCAGGGGAAAAAAAAACAGTTTTTTTCCAGAACAAAAAATCACTTCACAAAAAGCATGACTGCCTTAAGGAAGATCTCATACGACTTGTGAACAACAAAAAACCCTGTTGTCTTTCTATTTTATTGAAAGCACTTTGCTGACTTGGCCAGGATCCCTGTGAACCCATATTTTTAAAAGCTATTTTAAACAAAAATATCTGTATCACTGCAATATAACTACCAAATAAGGAACAAGTCCACTACACTATTTCTATCAGTATTTCCAACTGTTATCATAAATACATCGATACATGACAAGAATTACATGACAAGAATTACATGACACAAACATTTTCCCATGAACAGCAGAATTTGAGAGCCCTTTTGTCCTAGAAGTTTACATCTTTCACCCCTCACACAGCCTGCCACAGGTCCCACCTTTATCCTGGCTGCTCAGCTGAACAGACGCGCAGCAGCTGGCTGGCAGCACACGCGGTGACTGGCCAGCCAGTTTCTGTTTCAGCATATGAAGCCGTTCCATGGATACTTACAAGTTCTTTTTGTGTTTTCAGAAATGAAGGAAATCTTCTCTAACCAAATACATGGTTTTAAAATCTTTAAGATCTTAGACTACCCACCCCACACTGAAACTAACTCTAGGATCCAGAACTCACCAGGGATTGCTGGAAGCAAAGACGTAAGGAAAGACCTAAAGAATAACAACATTTTATTTCCTTAGGAACTCAAGCTAAACAAATGTGATAAAAAAGACACCTTTCAGCTGTGCCCAGCAGTATCTTACTGCACACTAGAGACCCTTGTTACCAACAGCCACTGACAAAGGCTTCTGTCGCCCCTGACTTTTGTGGTGCCAGCACTCTCTTTACAGCAACCCAAAAGGGAACAAGTCTACAACTTTACATTGTGTTGAGGACATGCTGGACATCCAGGGCACTTGTTAAGATGTCAAATGGCCCTGGTTCATAGACTTTTGGCATGCTTGGGTGAGAAATGCCTTGTAAACCTTAAATCCCACTTAACTGGTTGAGAGAAAATGCAAAACAAGCATTCAGCAGATGATACAGTTCAAACATGTACAGAACACATAGGCATTACTACTACTACTTTATTTACAATTGGCCTATCCCAGAAAATGCTACCTTTATACAATTAAGCTATTTCTCTCCTAACAAGATGATAATCAGAATTTCAAGTTTTGTACACTTATTTCCCTGATTTTTAGGGGTACATTAGGTCTTAGAGCTATTTTCTTCTTTGATGAAATTTGTCTCCTTCGACCAATTTAATTCTGTTATCTCCTTCAATATTAAACAATTTGGCAATCTCTTAAATAGATTTTTTTTTCCATTTCACAGTTATGTAAATGATTTTGTTAAACTCAGTAAGGAGTTTACTAACTAAAATAAAGGGCAATGAGGAATCTGTGTTCCACCAGACCTTACAGTCTTTACCAGTTTTTACATTAGAAAAATACACGATGCAATTATCTAAAGCTAGTAGTAATGAGCTTAAAAGTTTCATTACTTATTCATGCTTGAAACCAGATATAGTAGTAATTAACCACTTCAGGGTGATAATGCATTTTGGGTGACTGATCTCCAAGCTTTTGCTTTTAGGCATACTGTAACAGTATGGCTTTGAGCTGCTTTTGAACACTTCAGACGGAGCTGAATATGTTATGCAAGTGATTATTTTGGTAAAGCTTCTCAGTTTGATTTAGACGCTCAGTAAAACAAGCCCCTCTACCAGTATTGACTGTGGTCATCTCTGAGGAAGTATTTCTATCCAAAGCCTCCACAAATGGAGCAGCATGTGATACTGGGATTCAGTTCTGAGATAGTGAGGCTGGGATTTACATTTCAAAAGACCAAGCAGCATTTCTCCTGCCTTTAGGGTTCAAGATGAGCTGCCAGAAGAACATCTGGCAAAGCTCTGCCAAACCTGCAGGTATTTCCTTGCACTCACACAGGTTTGAAGGTCTGGCACTGGCACTGATGCCAAGTTTCACACTAACACAAATTTGGACAGGCAATGAAGATTTTTATTATGTAATTGGTGTTAAAACTCCAACACCATTCTACCCAAGCTTTTTATATTCATTATTCTGAGACAGTAAAGCCCCTCTTCTATGCAGGGAAATACTGCTGGAATTTGGCTGACTTTAAAAAAAAAAAAAAAAAACTGCAGGAGGAGAAGCTTCCAGATCTGACCCAGTTTTCAACAACAACAAAATTCTGCACTGAATCCTATTCAGTCAGCTAAAATATTAATTTTGACCTATCAGAACTTAGAGTCGAATATTGCAGACCATGCCTGTTAAGAAGCTCAAAGAGAACTAAAGATCCAACTACAGCGAGATCTACAGACAAACAGTAAGGTAGCCGTAACATTTGGTAACAGGAGAAAAATTGGCACTTTAGTAGGTCATAGTCTTTACCTCCACAAAACTAGTTCAAAAAAGTGCATTACTTTAAAAAAGACTCTGTGTTTTCCTATAAGGCTTGGCTGATCTCACGTAAAACAGTAATGCGTGGAAGCTAAGCCAGATCCCATGATTTACAATGTTTTTTCAATGTTATTTATTACATGGAATGGTTTTAGATATATAGCAAACATATTTAATATTCATCCTTGATTGTTTTGACTTAGCACATTATTTCTTAGATTCTATTCCTTTTCTTTTGTTGTGTTTACTGGGCACAATAAATTCTTATTGTTTCCCTTTCTTTGTTTTACAGGGCAAAAACTTAATGCCTTATCTTCTGGGCATAAAAATGGAAGTTGATGGAGTAGACTGTTATAATTTATACTTCTTCACCCAGAACTGTCTGTGCATTTAATCCCACAGTGAGGCCATAATGTCTCCATAACTACCATTTATTTCTGAATAAAATTACTTGATACAAGAAATATATAACTATAGGGAGAAAATAACATTCAAAGAATAACAACCAAGAAAGACTAGAAACAGATCAATTATCAGGTTGACTGTTGCACACTATCTGAAATCAGACTTTAGACTGGAGCGTACATTGCAGACCGGTTTTGTCTTGGTGTTTTTCATCTCTGCAACATCAGCTTTGGGGAACAAAGATGACTGCCTAATTGATTCCTACCTACATACAGACCTTTCTTTATCAAGTTTTCAAATAGTGGACTGTCAGGGCAGGAAATCTCAAAGCTTGCTGATTTCCTAGCTAGTAATGGGGTGGGAAGGCACTGGGAAGCTTCAGCTTAAGTAGGCAGCTGCTAAGCTGTTAATCAAGCACTCGATATATAGCTGATACAATCTGTGCACAGTTGTGTTGACTCCAAACAGCCAAGTTTCAGAAAAATAACTCCACTCCCCATTGAGGATGAGCCTTCAAAAAAAAAATACTAGTAAACTTCTTTCAGCAGTAAGAATGGACAGAACCAGAATAATAATAACGAATTTACAGGGAAGCTCCCCAGTTAGGCTGGGAGGAGCAGGACAGTTGTGTTTCATACTGACCAGCACTAGTGCCTGCAGAAAATGTCATGATGTGGTTATCTGGAACAAGAAAGCAGATACAATTCCTAGAAAGTTTATATGAGAGAAGAGATCAAACGAAATATCAAGAAGACATGGAAAAAGTGGAATAAATACTGTTCATAAGACTCTGGTCGCATACTATACAAATAAAAACTCACAACTCATCTCTTTTTCCACTTCAGTTATTTCATCTTTATGTTCTCAGCTGAAAAATTAAACTCAATTGACATGTACTTTATGCTTTAAAAATATGAATAAAGAGGAGATAGGCCTCTCCTACTGGAGCTAGCCCATACACATTCAAGAACTACCACGCGGTGAATCTCTTACGTGGATCCCGTTAGATCAGACTGCTGAGGGCTGTAGCCACTCGAGTTTTGAGCATCTCCAGGGATGGAGATTCCACAACTTGTCCAGGCAACCTGTTCCACCAGTTGACCACTCTCATGGGAACTGGGGTGGAGTTTCCATACTTCAGCTTCTGGCCACAGCCTCTTAGAGAAGAGTTGGGCTCGGTCTGCTCTGTATCCTGCCACCAGGCAGTCACAGACAGCCATAAGGTTCCTCGCATTGCATTCACCTTCTCTTCTCAGGACAAAACACACACATTCTCTCCACCTCTACATCACATGCTCTGCACCCCTGACCTTCTCCATGGTCCTCCACTGGACTTACTCCACTTTGTCAATGTCCCCTCATAACAGGGAGCCCAAAACTTGTCACAGAGCTCCAGTGGTGTTCTCACAAGTGCCAAACAGAGGGAACCATCACTACCCTCCACATGCTGACTCCCTTCTCCTAATGCAGGCCAGGATGCAGCCGGCCTTCTTTGCCATAAGGGCACACTGAAGACGTGCGATTTTCATGAAGATCCTGACAGTCCATTTTTGGAGCCTGACAAGGTCCCTCAAACGGCAACCCCACTGATCACCTTCCCAAATTCATGTTATTTCCAGACTTGCTAAGGGTGCTGTCATCCTGGTTGTTGCTGAAGACAAACACAATTAACATCAGTTAACAATCCCTGAGCAGTGCTGCTCATAACCAGCTGCCAGGTGAGCTTTGTACCAGTGACCACCATCCTCTGAGCTCCACAGCTGAGCCTCATTTTCCCCCACCTCACTGCCTGTTTCTCCAGCCCATAGCTCACCAGTCTGGCTGTAAGAACACCAGGCAGACTGCTAGAGGCCTTGCTAAGTTCAGGGTATCCAACACCCACTCCTCCCCCCTTACGCACTCCGCAGTCACCTCACCTGTGTGCAAGCGGACATCCATACCAGCCTGCGGAGCACAGAGGGTAATGGGTACCCTAAGGAAAGCCAGAGTACACAGAAACCAGTTGCTTGGCAACTGCTGCAGATCAGAAAAATAAAATCCAGAATCCCAGGAAGCCATAACATTTTCCAGAATTTTGTGAGGAAACTTCTCTGCCTCCAAAGATTCTGCTCACTACAAATGCAATGCCCTCTGAAATTCAAAAGAAGCAGTCAGAATTTTAATTTGCTCTGTCAGCATAGCAACTTACACAAATGTGGTAACACTCAGAGGTATAAGATACAGGATGCACCTCCTCACAACTAATTGCTTGAAACAAACAGATTTCTTCACTGAAATACACAATGCTTGTTGACACCATTTTGCCACATTAAGCTACACATCATTTTTTCTTTTCAATGCTGTGAAAAAGGTGCCAAACCAAAAATATGCCTCTTTCATCACATGATTCTTTGTAGTACAAACCTGAATTCACAGCTCCTGACAAGCTCTTGGGTTTTACCTTCAGCTGCATTGCTCCTGAATGAAGCTTTCAAAGACAGGGCAGAGATAAAGCTGCCCTAGGATTGCTCTGCACACAGCTGATGTCACTGAAGGTATATAAATGCTAGCAGCTGACAGTGATTTTTTACAACCACAACAAAAAAAATGGTGAGGTGATACTAGAAACTAATAGAGTTAGAAACTTGTACATACATTCTTCACATAACAGCACACATTTGTAGAACACAATGCAAGGACGAACCATATGCCAAATTACAGGACAAGCTCTGACACTACTAGTTTGGTACAAATTAATAATAAGCACCTCAACCATCTCTAGCGACTCAACACAATGCCTGAGCATCAGATTGTCTCCCTTTTCTTCACAGACAACCCTCTTAGGAGCAGAGTTGCTGCAATACTCTAGATTTATCTGCTGATTGCTTTTTCTTAGCAGTGGTGCTAGTGGCAGTCCTACTATTGTGCTGAATGAGCAGGTTTTTCCTCAGCCTTACTTTTCAAGTGTTCACAGATTTTTAAAAGAAAACTGAGCTTAAGTTTTTCATGTTTTTGGACAGCTTTGCAGTAATGACATTTTAAACATCTGGCGAACTTTTGCCTTGCTGTAAAGCAGAATAAACAGAATATTTCACAGTTTAGGATAGTTTTGATCCTTTCTAATGTTCTGGATCTACAATCACTAGCAATCAAATAGCAGAAACCATTTAATTGGAAGAACAGATTTTTGCTGTGATTGAACATATTTTTCAAAGTGCTTTATTTAATAATCTTTATTTAAGAATGCTATTCCACATAATAAATGCAATTTAAACTTCACAAAACAGCATTCAAAGAGATATATGTGTATATATATTACATATACGTATTACAAATTTATTACTGTATACACAGAAATATAACCATTACTACAGAGTAACCAGCAGCAGTTTGGAGCCACAGATGAACATAAAATACATTCAATTGAATCTACAGTTAGGAAATGTGGCTTATCACTTAATACTTACAAATTTTGCTAGAAGACTGCCCTCATGTCTAATTGTGTCAAAAGGACAGCATGATTTTAAGCATAAATCTTCACACACAAAAAGGCCTTCAACTGTGTGCATAATTTGCATAGGCAATTATTGTCCTTTCACACAGTCACTGTAATCATGATTGCTGTGACTACATGTCCAAACTGGAGGAAGAATGCAAGAAGAGTTGCATAGTTTCTGCCTCAATGACTTCAAGCCATCAGTTTCTTCTCATCTGAAAGGTGGAGTTAGTAATACAAAACATACTGGATGCAAATGAAGGAATGTGGCTGCAGGGATCTAATTCTCCTTAGTATTTTGCTCCATTACACTGTATTACAAACAAGGTATGCCATGGAGTGGGCATTAAAGATGGACAGGAGAGGCAAACACAAGAGTGGAGAACCACATAATAGCCATATTAATCTATAATAGCTAACATCTGGTTACAGTGGCCACGTGTTCTGGAAAGATGATGATGGGGGTAGATAATCATTTCCAAGAAGCTAGGGAGTGCTGGATGAAAGCATGAGCCTATGGGAAGATTAGAAATGTAAGTATATACGGTTCGCAGAGCAACTGCACGAGAGCCAGTAGGAACGGCGTAAGAGTCAACCAAGTGAGAAGACTGAACAGGCCATTAAAGCCTGATGGAGAGGTAGAAACTCAAATGCAGGCAGATTTCATAGCAAATCAAAGGTAAGGCCACACTAAGAACTTTTTATAAAAGCATGTGATACCTAAAGATATTTCAAAGGGGCAGAAGGGAAGTAAGAAGGAAAAAAAGAAAACCAGCCTCTTCATATGCTCAGGTATTTCTGGAGGTAATAGTTTCACAAGACATAAAGAAAACTGATTTCCTACAGAACATGGAAACTTACTTCTTTCCACCGAATGGCAAAATTTCAAAGAAAACCTTTCCTACCACTTGCACTTACAGTCCCTACTATAAGGACTATGAATCACTCCAAGCAATTTTTCTCGAGTAGATTATTCGAACTAACAGAGGAATGCAGTTTTGAGGATAAACTCCTATTCACTATTCAGTTTTTAAATAACAGAGAATGTGGCTTTGAGGGTATGTTCCTAATTCAGCTAGAGAGTTCCAGATCATAACCATCTCATGAAGCTTGGATGCCTAGCTAGAGATGCCTATGAACTGCTACTTAGAACGACAGGAAAAAGGGTCTTAATTCTTTTGGTATTAAAGTAAGCAAACAAAAATGTCAGCAGAATTTTATATGTGGAGAAATATAAGGGAGGAAAAAAAAAAAAAAAAGGGTTTTTTATGTTCAGGAATAAAAGTTGTCAGTAAAAATGCCAACAGTATGTAAAACAGGGACAAGTCATGGTTGTTGTGGGAAACGATAAATTTGAAATCCTTCACTTTGTGTGTTCCAAAGCAGATGTTCAGCTGCTATAAATCAGCAAAACTCCCTGACCCTTAATTTCTTAACCACAGGATTGTGCAGAGGGGTTTTTTTGGTGAATTTATTTAAACTAAGTGGCATTATTCTAGATATTCAAAGAACTACAGCACCTTCTAGTGGGCAAAGAATTTTTAGTCAAAGATACTAAAATTTAGTGAACAATCCGAAGTCCAGTGGCTGCATTCTTTAAAATCTCAAGCTTGAGTGCATGACTCACACACATAGAGCCTATACAAGAAACTATACACAGGGGATAAGGATGAATACAAACCTATGGTTTACTTTGGTGTGATAACATCCTGTAAGAGGAAGTAGGAATTGATCTCAACAAGTATGAAACACGTCTTCTGATGAAAGACAAGATCCTGAACAGGTTGCCCACAGAGGCGATGGATGCCTCATACCTGGAGACCTTCAAGGTCAAGCTGGACATGGCTCTGAGCAACCTGACCCAGCTGTAGGTGTCCCTGTTCACTGCAGGGGGGCTAGACTAGATGGCCTTTAAAGGTCCCTTCCAACTCAGAGGATTCTATGATGCTATGATGTTCTGACTTTGTTCCCACATATCAGCCACCAAACAATGCTCCTCACTCTGCATTATTCCAACACACGGTCCAACACCAGCTTGAAAACTAAACTTCTCCACTAAAACTAATTTTTCCCAAACGCCTCCAAGCCAGAAAGAAAATCTGGTCTACATATTTCAGTGGAATTTTCTGTGGCAAACCAGTCCTTTTGCAAAGCTGAAACTTTCCTGTCTAGCTTTGACTGGAGCATGTGCACTTAATTAACTTAACACTTCAATGCATTCAGAGTGATGGCTTTCGTCTTCCAAAGGAACCCTTACGCATGATGGGCCCTGCCTTCCTGACCGTGGCTGAACACCTGCTGGCTGGTGGAAAGCAGTGAGTGAACTCCTTGTTTTACTCTGCTTGGGTGCACGACTTTGCTTTAAAGACAGTAAGCTGTCTTTATCTCGACCCACAAATCCTCGCACTTCCACCTTTCTGGTTCTCTCCCCCATCTCGCTGAGGGGGGTGAGCAGCTGCATGGTACTTAGTTGCCTGCCAGTGTTAGAGCACAACAGTAGGGTTAATCCATA
This sequence comes from Alectura lathami, assembly GCA_013399715.1. NCBI lineage: Eukaryota > Metazoa > Chordata > Aves > Galliformes > Megapodiidae > Alectura > Alectura lathami. The sequence continues at coordinate 44,775 of VXAV01004084.1, forward strand.
AAAAAATACACTGCAGTAAACCAAAAGGGACTGCACAGATGGAGAGTATGTGCTTATGTTCCTTACCTCCTCCTTCTGTGGAGAACTGTTCTACGATGTTACATATGGAAATTAACAGAACCTAGCTAAACCAAGGGAGTTTGGATTAGAGCATAGAAGGGAGAGAATAGTAGATGCTATGTTTAAAAAAAAAAAAAA
>VXAV01004084.1:49012-61857 GCA_013399715.1 Alectura lathami
CGTGCGCGGTGCCCCGTGCTCCTCTCGGCCCGGCCCGGGCCCCGCGGCTCCGGCGTCCGTCCGTCCGTCTGTCCGTCTGTGTGTCCGTGTGTCCCCCAGCCGTGGGGCCCGCGGGAGCTGCGTGTCGTCGCCGTGTGTCGTCGCCGTGCTGCCCCGCGCGGTGCGTGGCCCTCGGGGACGTGATGCGGCAGTTTTGCTGCTAAGTGGGTTTTTGTTGCAGCTCGGTCGTCGTTTGCTTCAGGTCTTCAAAGGGGCTTAAAAGAATAGTGAGGGGACTGTATTTCATGCCTCTTTCTCAAGGGCATCTTACTCCGTTATTTTGCATAGCTCCTGGGACCATGAGCCCTGAGGTGCCTTTTTTTTTCCCCAAGAACACAGGAGCCACAACAGCCTTCTCCAAAGCGGGCCAAGCCTGGGACAGAGCACCTCACATGTTGTTCCGTGGGTTCGTTGGCAACTGGAGCAGGTGCATGGTGTCGTCAGGAGGTGGCCAGAGATAAGCAGCAGTAGCCGTGGGTTCTGGGGTGTTTGCGGTGTGGTTATTTCACGTGTAAATTATGGAACCTAAGCATAGTTCCCGCTTGATGGAGATTTTCGGGTATTATTTCAAACCTGCAGTTGCAAGGTGTAATCCAGAAGTTTACTGACAAAAATGATGTGCAAGACATCAGTCTGTGTCCCTGTCCAGGCTAAAAGGAAGGAAGAATAGCCTCTGTAGTGTATGATGGGATCTGAAGGATTCTAATAATGTGTATGAAGATCATAAGAAAACACTCCAAATTCATGGAGAAAGTTCACACATGTTAGTGGAATGTACAGGGTTATTATTATTATTATTATTTTCAGAATGCACTGAAATATGTGTAGTAATGCCCAGAACTCGTGCTGCTGTGAAGGATTAATGGGAAGGCCTCGCGTGGCCTTTCGTGGCTCCCAGGAAGGAGCTATTATTTCCCATCTTCCCATCAGTCTTCAGGCCGGGGTCCTGTAACTGTGCTGTGCAATATGCCTGCTCCCTTCTCTGTGTCTTGTTTAGTGTAATCAGTTTGATGTAGTAATGACAAGGAGCTGGTGTGCTGTTTGGAGTTGTGGTGCTGGGAATCGAAAGTCAGCCACTTTCCTTGTGTAGCAACATGATACATTTACCCAGCTTTCAGTTTCCATCTTGAAAACGTTTGGTGCTGTTTGCCTGTTGGGAACACTGACTTACTGAGGGAAAGCTTGATTTCTCCATGTTTTTCTTATTATCCTGTACATTTTTCTTATTATTTTTGCAGCCTTCAAAGTTGAGAGATAAATGAGTTAGGAGAGAAACCTTGTTTCACGTCAGTGGTGCAAAATGTTGTCAAAGACATAAACGACTCTGGCTTAAATAGAGGGGTTCACGATTTTTGTGTGTGTGTTTTTGTTGTTACTTGTTTGTTACTGTTTGTTTAGAGCATAGTGACAACAGCAGTATTTATTTCAGATGTTTTCTAAGTGTGGTCTGATTTTTCTCAGACTCTTCAGGAGTTAAGAACTGTCACTTAAGTTTAGAAAGGAGAGTAGATAATACAGAGGGTGTGGAGGGACGTAGGACTTGAACCAGTCGGTTTCTTAGTAAAGATAGCAGTGTTCTGGGAAACCTAGTCGTCCTGCACAGCACTCAGTTAGCCGTCGTGGTCGTTTGGTCAGACTGGTCCGTGGCCAGTTAGCAGAACTGACCTGGCTAACGTGGGTGTGCAGTTTGAAGTTGGTGATGGATCGAAAATTAAAATTCCCATCGTTTGCTGTGCTGCCAACTTTAAATACATTTTTTATTCCAGACCTCCAAAGGCATAACTGCAAAGCTGTTCTTTGTTTTTCCTTTGTGTTGTTCTTTTGCTGTGTTTTGTTTGTTTTCCCAATAAGAAATCTTTCTGCATGATTGCAGCAGAAGTTGCAGTTTGAACCCAGTGAACTCTGCTTATCAAAGTCCTCAAAGTGGACGGGGAGGTCTGTAATGCAAAGGTCTGTGCTTCACTGCTCCCTGGTATAGATCTGGTGACTTGGGAAGGAAGCAGGAGGAGGGCTGAACCCTAGAGAAACACACCTGTGTGAGGAGTGCTTTTTTCTTTGCTCCAAGAAGCAGATTCCGTTCCTACAGCTGCTCTGCAGATCAGCCCTTGGGCGTGCGGCACCACGGCTTCGCAGCGGCAAACGTCTGGCAGGTTCGACTGCGACGTCGTTTCAGAATTACCTGGGCTGTTTTCTGACTGGTCTTTGGTAACAAAGACATGGAAGATCTCCTCAAAACAAGTGCTTAACTTCAAAAGCATAGCGTGATGGTGTTAAAAGAAAAGAAACTTATTTTTCTCAACGTTTGCAGTTAGGGTATAGACAAAAGTTGACTGTGCGAACAGCTGGAAGAAATGGTTGCACCTGTTGTCCCACATCTGCCTACTTGTTACTGCTTGTCTGCCCTACGCATTCTCTTTAAATCATTTGATGGAACTGTTTGGAAGTTGCTGTTTTACCAGTGCCTATCTAACTTAGCAAAGCAAGCCTTGGCCAGTGTTTATTTGAGCTGTGATCTGCGGAGTGCTTCAAAGGGCTCTGTAAACACAGAGGAGTTACAGCCCAAACCTGCTGACAGGAGTTGGTACTGTTGAGCTTTTCAAATCAAAAGGCACTGAAATGGCTGACTTCAAACGTTAGTTTGGAAAAAAGATTGCTGTTTGAGCAGTAGGAAGTGGTCTTCCTTGTTAGCACAAGCAACGCAACTAAGTAGGAGACTGGTAGCTTGTGGAGGAATGGCAGGGAGATTGTGCTTAAAAGCAGTCACCCAACAATTTTCTCAAGAGAAGTTTCTGTTCTTGATTCTATGCTAGTAGACTTCTCCTTTCTTCCTTTGGAGAGGCGAGTTTGTTTTGGGGCAATGATGCTGTCTTTACAGATGAGAAGATAAAACAATCTCATCTTGCTGTTACAAACAGCTGCTGGAAGGCAGTCAGATCCCCTTCTGTTATATGTGAGATACAAAAGGGTATTTCGCATACTTCTGTAAGGCAGAGTAGTGTCTTAAAAACAGTGAATTCATTCTGTAGGATGCAGACTGCTTTGTGAAGTAGCTGACTGGGGAGCAGCCAGATCCTGCATCCCTGAGGTGGGGAAGCACCTGAGCTGTTCTGCGCTGACTGAGCTGCTGGGTCCTGCTGGACAGGAGTTGCGTTCATTTGGTTCGAGGGCAAATGAAACCGAACCCAAATTTTCTTGAAATTTCACAGACTAGGTCTTCCCTCAGCCTTGTGTCTGTCCGCTGTTGTGGACAGTGTTGCCAGCTCCTTCACTCTTTAGTGAATTTCATTTTGTACCGGAAGGGAGTAATCAGGCATACCGTGAAGCTTGCTGATGTAGAATTTGGGCTTTGGGTGGAAATACATTTTCTGAGGGACTGCCTGACTCATTATCTGTAAATAACAGCTCTTTCAGTGCTGTAAAACTGCAGGAGGAATAGAAGCTATCATTCACTGCCCAAAAATGGGGTGTGGGCATGTAAGTAAGCTAATGAGAATATTACATTCTCTGGCTAATGGGTATGGTGGCTTATGTAGACATAGAGCAATGAGAATATGAAATGCCCCATAGCACGGTTCTCCAAATAGTGAACCCTAACACTCTTTGCTGCTGCTGAGGTCCAAAAAGGGAAATCAGAAAATACATTGTCCTTGCCTGAAGAAGGTGCCAGCAAGGCCATTCTTTTCCCTTGATAAGGGCGACAGGCTTAACGAGGAGGAAAGCTCCTGGAAGTGCTCACACAGAACGCTCTTACCAGCGTACACGCCTGTTGAAATCCAGAAGTTTCACAGAGCTGTATTTGTGACAGAGATGTGGAGAAAGGCAGACAGGTTGGAACCTCACCTTGGCTTCTGGCAGGTGATTGCCCAATGTAGCTGTAGCCTCCCAGGTGTTTGAGGTACTTCCCTCAAACCCTTCCAGGACATCCTGATTCCTTATCCATGACCCTTTAAGTGGAGGTGTTTGGGTTTTTTGTGGTATTGCTGTAGTAAATCCTCCTTCCATTTCGTGTGTCAGAAAAAGTTGTTGGTGGTTTTTTTTTTCCTCACTGAAAACGTTTGGAAGCTTAAATTTACTATAAAAGTACACTCTGGAAACCCAAAGCCATATGCAAAATATCTTAGCTTTCTACACTCAGCTCCGGAGAAAGGACGAAACATCAAGACATGTTGCAAATGTTGTACCTTGGTAATTATGGGTCGTTCTGGTAGTTCTGTCCGACAGTTTTTGTATCCCAGGAAAGAGAATGAAATGCAGTTCCTTGGTGAGAGAAGAGGCCAACTCAGCAAAGAACAGCACGAAGGGCAGCATCCTGTAGCTGAATTGGATCAGAGAGAGAGCAAACTGTGGCTGCAGTCACGGGCTCTTTAGCTTCTCCTCTTGCCTCCTTCATTGAGCTGGACTTGGTTCTTGCATAGTGAAAGCACTGAAGGTGTACTGCATCCATTGTGAACGGGCAGTTGGTAATGTCTGCAGTGTCATGGATGGAAAATAGATGAGTGTTGGAGTAGTAAAAAGCTACAGGAGGTGGTAGGAAGGTCAGAACAGGAAGATCAGTGGTACTTACAGTGCTTTGGGCCATGGTGCGGCATACGGGGCAGGTAACAGTAGTGGGTAACTAAGTCCTGCATTTATCATGGTAAAATGTGTGTAGAAGAGTTGAGAACTAGGTGTAAGGAATGGGAGCCTTGGAAAATGACAGGTTAGGGGGATTTTTGGTCATTAGTAGACAAAGTATACGAAGACAAGTTTGCAAATAGTGTAGCTGCTGTAACTGAAAATGCTGGTGGCAGTGATTAACGAGAGGAATCTAGGTCTTCTCCACCTCCTGCACACACACCAAAGGATCAAGCAGAAGAACTGTGGTGGTGGAGAAATAATGGAGTCGGTGGAGCAGCTGATAGGATTGTAAATGGAAAGCGAGATGAATGATAATTATATTACTGTATTTTTCTTATACTTGCAACATGAGAATGGTATTCATGGGTAAAAGACAGAAAGATAGTGGGGAAAGGGGGTTATTTCAGCTGCATTGTATCTATTTTACTTCAAAGGTTTAATCTTGAGTGAAAGGAGCTGTGTGATAGAAACAACTTCTTGAGAGTAAAAGTAGAAGCTGGGCTGGATCAGAGGTGCTAGTCTTGTCTGGTGGCTTGAAAGGTGGCCAGGCCATTTCCGTGAATCGTTACAAGAGCGCGGGGTTGGTGAGTGTTTCCAGATTGCCCAAGATTGTGCAAACAAGGAGGGAGATGTAATTGTGGGCTGAGGTGGATCTGAACCCATCTGGATGTCAAACCACTGGTTTCTGAAGTTTTGCCTGAGTTGGCTTCAGATTTTGTACATGTTTGAAAAAGAAAAGCAAGACCAAAATCCTTGAAGCCCTGTTTTGGGGTGGGGTGGTTGCTTCTTTGTTTTGTTTTGTTTTCTTTGCTACACAGCGTTCATAACTAATGGCATTTATTATTTATTAAGCAATAAGCAGCAATTAGCTACAAAAAAAAAAAAAAAAAAAAACAAGTAAATGTTGCTTTAGGTATTGCATGTGGGTTTCCTGTGGCTGTGTTCTATGAAGTTCTGGATAATACTGATTTCGCGTTCTCTTTTCCAAATCTCACTGAATTTTCTTTTTTAGGAGTTTTGAAAAACAGAGCAGGGTAAGCTGAGACAGTTTGCGCTTTCTCTAAGAAACTTGAAGAATGTGAAACAAATCCGAGATTTCTAAGTGTGGTTTAATGGTACCACGTCCAAGTATGTTGTTGCACTGTGGTGGCTGAATCATTGAAACAACTAAAAAAAAGTGGTTGCAGTGTGCTTAGGGGGCATGCAGTAACGCTTCGAAGCAGAAGACTTAAGTTTTAATATGGATAAATGTGCGCAGACTAATTCAGGCAGCTGAAATGGCTGGTAGTACTTCTTGTCGGGGCGTGTTCAGAGCGGAGTGAAATCACACTAGTGCAAATTCTGAGGTGTGGGTTCATGCAGCTTCATTGCTAAATCAGGTGATGCTGGGTCTGAGCAGATGTGACGGGCATCTGAGGTTAGGACACAGAACACATCATTGTAGTGCCCGTGGTTCAGAAAAAGCTGGAGCCTGGCTGTCAGATACAGGGGAAAGCCCGCTTTGTAAGAGCTTGGGCTGCACTGTTCATCTTACAGGTTTTTTCACACTTGTCACACCAGTATCATGTCTGTGATGAAATCTGGCCTTGCAGATGTGCAGCAGTGCCCCCATGCTGCTGGGGATGACGTGCCTGTTGCGCAGCACTGCAGGTGGGGATACGTCGCCCAAGGGATGCTTCTGGTACGGCAGGGTGTAATGGTGTGGAATTGTGGAAGGGAGAAGCTGTGGGAAGGGTGCATTGACTTTTCCACCGAGACTGACAACGTGGAGAAAACGTGCATGTGCGTCGCCCTCCTTTCCTGTCCCACCTTGCTTGCATTTGCTGGTCAGTTGCTGGCTGCAGTGCATGGTTTCTAGATTACACTGAACTAGTCACTTCAGCATGATCTCACTCACACTTACAAACTAACCCGAAATAGCCCTCACAGTAAGCTGTTACGCATCAGCTTCACCAAGGTAATCGTCCAGGTGCATGCTTTTATCATGAGAAGTGCGGGCTGTGAATCAACGCATCTTGAAGAGAAGTTTAAGAGCAAAGTGATACAAGCAGTTCTGCAGAAATGGTTCCAGCATTTGCTCTGTGACTGTAAAATAATTCTGATTGTAAAGATGGGAAGGGGAAGATAGGTGACCTTGCATGTTGATAAATACAGTGTATGTAGGTGAAACACCGCCATCAAGAGGCTTGCTTTGGTGGTTGCAAGGGAATGTTTGAGTCACTCAGCGTATTTCAGCCCTAATAGGCAGCAGCATACCATGCCCTTCACAGGGAACAGACATGCATCATGCATGTTTGGAGAAGTTCAAAAGGTGATTTGAAACTTTTTTTTTTTACATATGTGAGACAAAGTATTGCTGCTTATAAATCCACTTGAATTGATTTATAAGAAATAATAAATTAAAAACTGTGATTTTTAGGTCTTGAGCTACACATACTAGGGTTGTAGTGTTACTGTTAAGGAGCTAACAGGTAGAGGTGTTTTTATGGTTATGATTTCCCCGCTGAAATAAATAATTTCTCTACTCACCTTTTCCAACTTTTTTTGATTCAGATTGCCTAGGCACATTCTACTGTGTGATTAGGGGGCAAAAAGTCTGGAAAACTCGTTTAACCTTTAAAAATGAATAAAGCAAATGGCATTCCTCTTAGGCAGGGAATATACATAAACACGCTTGTTTACATATTTCACTAAAGCTGTCTTTTTTCATTTGACAGGATTTGTCTTCAGTGAATCTGAATCGACCGCATTAGAACAATTTGAAGGTGGCCCTTGTGCAGTGATTGCACCTGTACAGGTAAGATTTGAGTTTAATAAGCCCAAATTTTGTTCTTTTCTCAACATACATGGAACTGAAATACAGAAATCATTGCAATAGGTTATTATTATACTATGGTGTGGGTTTTCTTTAATCTGCTCTGAAAATCATAATTTGTAATGGTTAAATCGGTGGGCTTTGTAAGTGCTCAAGGGGATTTTTGATCTCTGAGTAACTAGAGTTGTCTTGTATTCCTCCTTAGTTATACATTGCAGAATACTTGCACGTCCATTGCTACAGTGCTATGGGTCTGGAGGTGTTTGTTTAAATACATACTCGGTATTTGAAGTGTACTTTATTCAACATTAATGAGTTTGAACCTAATAGTTGAGGGCACCTTTGTAGTTATTTTGAATGGGAAAAATCAGTGAACAGTGCAGGCTTAGGGTCCATTACTGAGGGACAAGATGCTTGAAACCCTTCTAATAACATGCCAGAAATGCTTTGGTATAAAGCGTGGAATTAAATGTAAAATTTGGTGTTGTCTTGTATTTTAATAATTACTTAATGCTTTGGTACCAAAGGCATTCCTCTTGAAGAGGCTTTTTACGAGCGAGAAGTCTACTTGGAGAGACTGTCCAGGTACTGAGACTGCCTTTTCTCTTTTTTGTTTATTTTTTCCTATATATTTTATACATTCTTTTTGTTTAAATATCCTCCTGTACTCCTGTGCCATTTTATGTGGCATACAGTATGTACACTGCCCAGAGCAATAGAATGGTTTGGTTGGAAAGAAATGTGAAGATCATGCAGTTCATCCTCTGCCATGGGCAGGGATGCCTTTGCCTTACTGCTGGGTCAGATCAGGCTGCTGAAGGCCACATCCAGTCTGATTTCAAACGCTTCCAGGTGTGGGGTATCCACAACTTCTCTAGGCAACCTGTTCCTGTGCCTCACCATCATCACTGTAAAAAAAAGTCTTCCTTATATGTAATCTAAATCTGCCCTCTTTGTATTTAAAACCCATTGTCCCTCATTCTCTCACTACAGGCCCTGTTAGAAGGAATTTCTCTGTCTTACAAGCCCCCTTTATATAATGAAAGGCTGTAATAATGTCTCCCCAGAGCTTTGTCTTGTCCGTGTTCTCTGAATTTCTGTTTGTGAGATCAGTGTCAGTCCACCGTACTTGTGTGTTTTATAAATATTTGATTAATTGAAACCCTACTATTAGGACAGGGAGTGGGTTAGAAATTATGTTAAAACATCTTTCCCTAAAGGCAAGTTTGATTCTTTGGTCCAGTATTGTCACACAGCAATTAACCTTAATAAGGTAAAATTAATAAACGTATGTAATTGTTTAGATAAAATTGATGTGTTTAAAAAATACTGATAGCATATATAAGATCCTGATTAGCAGCAACTGAACTCATGTAGGTTTCTGATCTTTCAGAAGTTGAGCAGAAAAACCTTCTCTGTCATACGTTATGTGATATTTTGGAAATGGCTTGCTCTGATAATTCTGAGTCGTACTCTCTGGCAACATGGATAAGAGGAAAAACAACTGAAGAAACTGCAAGTATTTCTGACAGTCCTGCAGAATCCAGTCGGCAAGAGGAACAACCTTGTAAGTTGCATTTCTGCTCTTAGTTCTCTGTCACCTAGTGAAGTATTATGTTGTTTTTGAGCGGCCGCTGCTTTTTATTGGTATACAGACGAGGTTTTCACCTGCATGATTCCATTAGCAATAGGTGGGTTTTGGCTGGCTGAATTAGAGGCATTGATCCTTTTTGTTGGAAGGGATGTGTCATCAGTTCTTTCTTATGTTCTTCTGTTGAACTTGAGAATTTGCATGATCTTTTCAAGTTTGTTCTTGTAATTTATTCAGACCTTAGTTTTTCAAATTTGGAAAAATTTACGTGCTTCATAACCCCAGAGGAATGTTTTAACTTGTCAGTTGTATCTTTATTTCAGAAGAGCCTTTATAAGAAACTCTTCAAAGCTTAATCTGCTCTAAAATATTCTGGATCCCCTGTTAGGGAAAAGCATCTTCTTCCCTTTGTTTGCTTTTATTTTATGCAATACCACAACAGCTTAATCAAAGCACCTTTTATTAGATTAATAGAATTTTTTTGTAGGTAAGAATTTTTCATTTATCTGCTTTTTTGCAAGTGTCTTGATTTCTTTGTTACTGAACGTCACCTGTTACACTAAGAGATGGCATCCAATCGTACGTAACTACTGTGGTGCCAGTAACAAGGAAAAATTTTTGTGTGCACATGATCATTGAGATGTATTTATTAATCATGTCTAGGGGATATCTGACATGTTCAAAGTTGAGCTTCTTTTTGTTTTAGTTTTTTTTCTCAATGTGCCCTTTGAGAAGTATGAAAAACTCTTCACATGAGAACATGCTTATAAAGGTGCCATCTTTTGACGGAAGGTATCTGTTACTCACCAGTTTGTGGCATAATTACAAAGTAAGAATTGTACAAGTAGATTTGTATGTGTGAAGCTAGCTACAGCGATTAGTAGTGCTGGAGCTCTTTATGCACAAGTCACCTTCATCTGCTATCAAATGCTCCATGTGTTTTAGAGGGCTCAAGCAGTAATAATTAAAACGTTATGTAATTGGGGAGGAAAAAAAGTTCCAAAGTGAGCTATTTTTTTAATAAAGAAAAAATATTACACAGGAAGCTGCATCTGCAACTTTTCGTTTTTTTTTTTTTTTTTTTTAAATTTCCTTTGAAAGATAACACAGTCGTAACTTTGAAATTCCTAATTTCTGTTCATTTTTCCAGTTGTCTGTGAAGCTTTTGCTCATGTTATGAAGTTTCCTTTGAAGAAAAAGTGAAGCAGAGCCTAGTTATAGCTTTTTGTCCTTTTTGTTAAAAAATTGCCTTGTTCTAAGCAAATTTTAACCATAGAAAGTGTGTTCAGAGATCTTTTTAAACCCAAACTCTCTTTTTACTCTCAGCACCGACACTTAACGAACTGGTCAGTTCTATTACATAGCTGCATCTTTCATGGCTCTGTACAAGTCCACAGGTTCTGCCTGACTTTGTCCTTAATACCAGGGGATGTGCTTAGGAAGAGCCAGATGCCCGTACTATGAACAGTCTGCTTTTGTCATGAGGGTTCATCTCCTTGATTGTTCATATTCTACCTTCCTGCCAGAGCCTAAATGTACCTCTTGTGTGCACTCTGCAGTTCAATCAGTACTTTAATTTTACATTGTATAATGCAATACANTTTCTTTTACATCCTGCTGTTTTAACTATAGAAGCAATTTCAGCTTCTGCCTGGTTAGTCTAGGAACAAACGTACAAGAAGGTATTGTTTACCATGCAGAGTTCTGTCATTGCTAGTGCAAAGGAATAGTTTATTTCCTGCTTGGCTGCTATAGTCAATAAAATAGAAACTGGCACTGTCATAGTTTGCAGGACTTCGGAGGTGGTGTAGGTTGGCGGGGGAGTATTACAGATGCAATTCCATGTGGCAGGCTCGTGCTGTTTGGGAATTGAATATGGGAATAAGTTCATAGTAAAACCTTGAAATATGATTAGACACAGCATGATAGAATATCATCCTATAGAATTTCTGTGCTGTTGTATTTTTCATACAGCTCATGCTCTATTGCTGTTTGTTCTTTTCCACTAAGTACTGTCTTTCTCTAACCTCGTTTGGGTTATGTCTACCTACACTTCTCTTTAGGATTTCTGCATCTTTCCCTTTGTCTCGAACAGTAGTTCTCTAAACTGTTTCGGTCTGTTCTGCAGTAGCAGAATGAAACTGCCTGCAACCTTGCTGTGTGAACAGCGTGGGGATCTGGGCACACTTACTGAATGCAGTAGCATTTTTCATCTGCTTTCGTGATGTATTTTAGTGATTGTTGTTGGCCATGCACTGGCTGTAGTAGTGCAAGTTCCCATGTTCAATCATTGCTTTATATGATTTATTCCCTCTAAGTTTTTGCATACAGAGATGTGTGTTCTTGGGGAGGGGTTAGTTCCTCTAACATTCATAGTTTTTCTTATAAAAACTCTTTTTCATTAAACAAAGGAAGAAAAGCATGTTTGAAAATTTTCTGCAGTGTAGACTAATATATTGTTTCATATTTTTCAAAAATATCTTAATATCTTCTTACTAGTTTTGTTCTTGGAAACCTAATTTTTGCAATTCTTTGTAGTTGTAATTGTTCAAAATAATAAAACTAACTACTGCCTTATTTCTGAGGTAGAAAATAAAGTTATTCTGCTGCTGGAGAGTCAGTTGTATTTGTTTGTATGCAAACCAAATGCACCTTTCAAAATAGAGTCAGAAAAGTACAAAAAGCCATTACAGGGAATTACTGTGGGAAGAATGGATGAGCAGCACTACCCCTAACGGCTTTGGGTCTTTAACAAATCACATGCAGTTGTACCCAGTAGGTGGGTGATCAGGCATCATTTACAAATTCGGTGTTAAGGGGCCTTTGCCATAAAGCTGCTCTGTGTTGAGGATTACTTCACTAGCAGGAAGACCAGGTACTTACGGACACAGAGGGCACTAAAGGCTTTTACAGTCTTCATATTTGATTGCTGATCAGAATTTGATAACTACACAACTGGCACATTTCTAGAAGTTCATTTCACCTCCCTGGTTTGGAAATGTTACAAGGGGACAAAGGTATAAAGCCTGTGTTGAACTTGGGAAGACACTAAATGCTGTATTTTTTTTTTTTTTTTGTNGTTGTTTTTTTTTTTTTTTTTTTGTCTTGGAGGTAACATTTGAAAGATTGATTAACCATTTTTAATAGAAAACAATGAAAAATCAATTTAAAAACAGAATGTTTAACACTTTGCAGAGTAATTCTCATTTCTTTGTGATAAACAAGCCTTGAATTAGTATTAAAAGGGAAAATCAGAAGAATTTCAGTAATATAGGTGTATGCTTAAAGAAAAAATACAGCTTTCTCTACATTGATAAACTGATCCAAATAATCATGCTTGCTTTTCTAGGAAATAATAATACTTATTGGCCTGCAAAATTCTATCTATAGCATGCATGTACCTGATGACTTTGACAGTCATGGTTTAGCATTTGACAGATATTTTCAAGGCTACACACCCCAGTGGGTTTCTGCTTTTAATGAATTGATTACTCCAAATAGAAATATTCTCACTGATTCGTAGGCTGGGGTCTTAATGTTGCAGTAAATTAGTTTTACTAATCAGTTAAAAAATTAAAATGTCAAGGGAGGATTAAAACTTTAGAATTAAAGCTTGAAAGTATACTAGCTTGCTGTGTGTATCTTGTGTCATTTTTTGCCATGTGTAGTGCTGAAAAGTGTCTCTTGTGTATAGCTGCCTTGGCTGTGGAAGAGCTTGGCTTTGAGCGATTTCATGCATTAATTCAGTAAGTAATATGTTGTAACATTTAAAATACATTTTGA
>VXAV01004084.1:74401-94352 GCA_013399715.1 Alectura lathami
TTGAAGAAGAATTTCTTCACCGGAGAACTCAGAATCAGATCTTTGAAGAATTCCATGTCAGGAGGTGATTTCATAACATGTGTTTTCAGAGTCTTAAGTTTCTGAGTAAGTGGAATCGGTTCTGGTTGGGACTGGATAGCAGGTAGAAGGAACAGGAGTGTGTAAGGCAACGGCAGGGGTAACTGCTGGACTGTAGCAGGGTTTCATGGAATCATAGAAGTTTCAGTTTTCTGTGTTGCTGAGTAAGAACGGGGAGACACATGCTGCTCTGATCTTGACAATAGCTCTGACCCGATTAAATTAGCAGTGACTTTTCAGATGTTTCTGTCAGCTGTAAATTTCAGGGCTCTTTTCTCAAAGACAAAAGATCTTCTTAGAGTGCATGTTGGGGCAGGGTGCTCCCTGTGGCATCAGTGGGCCCATAAAGGGAGTTGAAGTTACTCCACTAGTTGACTTAAGCTTTGTAGTGTAAATGCTATTGTTAAACAAATGAATTGAATTTGTTCTGAAAATGCAGTAGTTCACAAGGGCTGCTTTGTCCAAGTAGTTTCCTAGCAGAAAGTCGAAGTCTATTTAGAATAATGGTCTCACAGTTGGAAAGGGACATCTCAGAATACTTGTGTAAGCTATGTACTCTGTTCTAGCTTTGCAAGATCACAGAGCGTGACAGTGAAACCTTACTCTGCTGTTTGCAGAGCTACTCCTGTTTTACATTTTGATGAAATTGTTTCTCCAACAGGTGCATGTTTGTGTCTGAGAACAGGCCCTTCTGAGCCATTTCTTGGTTTATTGCTTGGGAGGCTTTCTATGGGAAAACCTGTGCGTTTTTTCGTCCATGTATGTAATACCCCAGTATTTACCCACGTAAATTCTAGGTTTATTTTTTTTATTATTATTACCATTCTTTTGAGTTGGTGGAATCACATCTCCAGGTAAGGCGTTTCCTTGCTGGCACGTTGTACATAGAGGAGCTGCGGAAAGGCATTGAAGTCACTGCTTAATAACCTTTATCCATGCTAAGGTGGACCACGTTCTGTCAGTTACTGGTAAGAGTTTAGAGGAACTTAACCTCAAGGTGGTGTTGATTCAAAAGCTCATTTAGCTTTGCAGTTAATTACAACCTAGCTTTCTAAATGAGAATGTAACAACCTGACTTGAAGCATGTAACAGGGCAGGAGGGTGAATATATTTAAACTTCTCATTGCAGTAAAAGAGACTGTGATACTACAGTGCATATTTATGTTTATTTTCAATGAACCAAGTTAATGACATCAGTTTGCTCAAAGTGATGGTGACTTTATTTTCTCTAAATCTGAATGACTGTCATTTACATATTCTAATTCTCATTTTTTTCATTAGAAATAAAATTACTACTTGAACTGGAGGTAACTTTCATAAGAAGCTTTAGCCATCACATGGTTTTGGGCATTGTTCAGGAGAAACACTTCTTTTTATTTTCAGTTTTTCCAGGTTATTGCAATGAGCAACCATGTGTGATTGCTGCAGGGAAAAAACAGATCTGTGTCCTTTTAGTTTTTGTTGGTCTGGACTTCATCTATAGTAAACAAAAAAAAAAAAAAACTTACTGGAGAAATTGAAGCTCCTCAGAAAGGTTCTACCAACTTGTTACAGGAATTCTTTTTCATGTCTGTTGCACAAGGTTTGGGAAAGAAGAAAAGTTTGTAAGGAAGCTTTGCATGTCCTCTGCAATCATAGAGAAGACGTGAAAGCCTAGCTCTGTCTGTTCCACCTCTCTGACGGCCCTTCAGGCCTGCACAGTCTTGGAGAACTCTGGGCTTTAGAGAACAGATATGCAGGGGAGAGCAGAAAGGTTGAGTGAAAAGACAGGTGATAGTCAGGTGGGGCTGAACAACAGAGCTAGAAAGTTAGAGCTCAGAGGTCGTCATTGCACTATAAGAGAGCCAGTAAAAGATGTTAGAGGCTAAATCCCGACCTACTACACTGTGATTATCACATACGTTGTTGCATCCCCAATCAAAAGGTCAACAGACTGTGCTAAATATTTCAGGATTTTGGTAGGCCTGACTAGGATTTTTCAGCTTTAGCATTGGTGATCTGAGTTGTCACTTACAAAGTTGAGTAGGACTGTGTTTTCTGAGGATTTTGGGGTCTTTCAGGTATGTTGGAAGGATGGATTGTGATATGAGTCTCTGCAGGAATAAAGGAACCTAGTACAGTAACAACAAATGTAGGGCTAGGAAGGGAAAGCCGTAACTGTGGACTCTGAGGTCATGCGATTGACTGTTATCAAGACTGGAGTACAGCAATATACCCAGATTTTTTGAGGAGATTGCTCTTTAATTTACTTTTTACAAGCACTGTGGTGGTCCTCCAGTTCCTGAGGTCGGATAATAAAGAAGTCAGGGAAATTCATCTGGTTGCAGTGCTGTGTGTTGTGGCTGTTTGTGGCAGAAACTCTGTAATGAGAGCACTTAGGAATTAGGTCAAGTTTCTGTAATGCTTACATTACTTTTGTCAAAAGCTCTGTGTATCTCATAAGAGTAGCAATTGTGAGGACTTAGAGGTTAGATCATGAAGAGGTAACTTAGTCACGAGGAGTTTGCATTACTTGCTCTTAAGAATTGATATATTGAGAAAGTGTAATGTAAAGGTCATTAAACGAAGAGAACATAAGGCTCTCGATGGTTAATCAAGCCAGCTATGCGGGATTTACTGTCCAAGAGGGTGTTTTCACTGTTTATCGCGATTCTCCAACCAATTTCAGTGACTTGCCCTTGTAAGTAAGTTTTCTAAAGCTTTAGAAATTTTCTGACATTCACCTCACTATATATAGTCTTACTGTAATCTTTGAAGGACATTGTTCATGGTTGGCTGATACAAACCATGAAATGTAATTGTATATGCCCCTAAGCAAATAAGCAAATTACTTCCTTCTGGGGAACGGCTTCTTATCTGTCTGTTTTCTTTCAGAGTGGGAATTTCAGTTTTTACACATGAGGTAGATGACTATAGGGCTGCTTAAATGATGTTACTTTTCATGTGTTTGTGCTGTTCCAATCTTTGTGTCAGTAAATTATTTCTCCTGGAGTGTTAGATCTTTTGGTACTTTTGTGCTGAGGTAGATGAGGGAAACTGTCTCCTTGTACGCTGTTTTCAAGCCTAATTGAAAACTCACGAAATGGGGTGTGAAATAGTTCTAGCACTTCCAATAGGAACTTTTGACCCTGTAAAATTTAGATTTACAAATTCAAAATACAGTACTAACACTTGTTGCACTAAGTGCCTTTTGCAAAAGAAGGAAGGAAGGAGAGCTGAAATAAGAAGGGAAATGAAACCAGAGCAGCGTAAAGAACCTTCTGTAGATCGACAAATGGAAAAATGAAGGAACTTCCCACGGCCTGCTAAGCTCTCAATTTAATTTACTGTAGGAGCACTTCCAAATTGGAAACACTAGGAAGAAAATATGCTTAAGTAATGACCATGAATATCACACTATTTTTACAGAAATGGCATTCCTTAATCATTTCACATCTATTTAAAATACAGTTTTGAAGAAAAGTGATTCTAGTAGTCATCTATTTATTCAGTTTTCCAGCTTCCTCTTTCTCTTCAAAGCCCACGTTCTGTTTACTTTCAGTTGTGAGTTTGCATTTTCAGTTGGTTAAGAAATAAATTTGTCTGATTTTTAAAGATTAGCAATGGGCTATGGGAATGTATTGAAGACTAGTGTGCTATCATCTCCGTGAAACAATTATTTTGACCGTAACTTAAATGATGCGTTGTTTCTGAAAGCTATGAGCTTTTCAGCGGATCTGATTGCAGTGAGTGTGTAAAGCTACTGTTGTGAAAAATGTGTGATGCATTATAGAAACGTGATTTACTTACTGCCCATTTGTAGGTAGAGGACCCTAAGGGTTTTTTTTTTCCCTCATGTTAGAAAGAATGGCTTTCATATGTAAACAGAAACTGGAGAGTGGAGGGTAAAATATTGGGTCCTATCCCACAAAAGTACTTACTAGCATCTAGAAGGATTTATAGCCTCTTGTTTCAGAAACGAGGGTATGAGCAACATACAGTTTATGCGTCAGCCAATCAAATGAAAAACTGACTTTTGAAGAAGCACATCACAGCGTTTTCGCTTGTTTTGGTAATATATACAGAGTGTATTGCTAAGTACAGGTTTATGAATTATAAATCACTGTATCAGGTAAATTCTGAAAGTCCATTTAACACCTAGAAACAAAGGCTGAGAACATCATTGTATCATTCTGTATCCCTTTTAGGTATGAAACCAATGTTGGTTCCAGCTATATTTGATACAGTAGTGAAGACATGGGGGCCTGAGTCATCACATGACCGGTAGATATTCTGTTTTTCAAATTTGGAGGAATAGGAATCCCAGCTTATTATTTAAAATGATGAATAAAACAATACAGTTTTTAATTGTATTACATTTTAAAATATCAATTATTGATATTTATAGAAACATGTAGTATAAAAATAGTTATTCCTAATTCCAATTCAAGTGAAAAACAAAATGTTGATGACTTTTTCTTCATCATTTGCTTCTTCCACTAGTCTTGGTGACTTGGTGACTAGACCAGGTGCCTTGGTCTTTCCAGCTACAACTTTAACTGAACTTTGACTGAATTCTGCCGTAATTCTCATTTTAATTCCATTTTCAGCTGTATTAGATAGCAAAGTGTTGTTTATGCTGTTCCTCAGATAGTCGTACAATAGGATACAGCCATCCAGCCAGTACTGTTCTGAAGTTTTATTATTCACACCTTTTTTTAATATACGGTTCTCTCATGTTGCATTACTATTATTTTTCCTGCTGGTCACAAAGCACGTCCACCTTGCACAGTGCATTAACATTTGCCAATTGCGATGTTGGTTCTGCATTTGGCACGTGCTGTGTTTGCAGCTGTTCCAGTCTGCAGGCAATGTTTAGAAACTAGGTGTTTGTCTTTATGTAATTAATTTACGGACAGACCCCTTCCTTCTTGTGGGTAGTTGCCACAGCTCAGAATCCTTCTAGAATCCTTCCAGAATCTGACAGCTGCTGAGTTGTTGTGCATGCTTTTAAGGTTAGCTCACAGTAGGTGTTGGCCTAGAAATTACAACTGCTTCAAAAGTCCTCATTTGGATTGGGTTTTTAATTTTCAAAATGATTTTATCCTTTAGCTTTCTGTCTACATTTAGTTATTTTTCAAATTCCCCCTAAATAATAATATTACCATTCTTTTTATTTGAGCACTTTTGATAATGGAGTAGATATTACTACACCGTAACCGATTTGTAGCTAATTCAGTACTAGCGAGTAGATGGAGGGAAGAGGCGTAAACTTCCCTTTTAATCCCTTGAAGACTTTTTGAAGTCTTAGCCCAGAAGCAATGACTAATAAACTTACAGTGTGCTTTTGTTTCTTGCTGTATGTAGTATGTAATCACGAATGAGGAAAACACTAGCTTTCTTAATAGTTAAGCTGGCATCAAGTGAAGAATGGAAACAAGGGATTTAGTGTCATGCTGTAGAATACTCCTTTCCAGAAAATATATCAATGCACTGGTATGTTCCAGTATTCACATCAGATTTTGGCATGACTGTGTACTTATAAAAGAGATAAGACAGAGGTAAAAGGTTCTGTTCTACTCATACAATGCTATCTCAGCACATGGAGTGGGGGAGGAAAGCTGGGTTTAACTTCCATGCTTTCAACGAGTATATGCACGATTGTCAAAGTTTCTAAACTAATGGAGGTCAATAAACAAGCCCATTTATGTCAGCAATGGGTACATTCAGAGTCATTAATTCTCTTCATGGAATCATTCTAGAAAGGGAATTCTAAGAGATTTTGAGTTGTTTCAACACAATGTATTTTTTTTCCCCCAATGGTCCCAAACCCTGACACGCTATCCTTGTAGTATCCACACTTAAAAATCTTCACAGGGGCAGCCTGCAGATAGCTGTGTCTTTGGATGAGAACTTTCAAGCGTCATACTTGAGTTCAGATAACAGTTGTCATTGGTCAGGGAATTACATTTTTGTATTTGAATCAGTTATGGAAACACTCATTTGAAACCAGTGGTTTAAAATTAAGAGGAAATAGAGACCATTCTGGAAAGGGAATTTATACAGTAAGATTGTTACACATCTTTGTGTACATAGCCAGTGTCTCATCAGACCAGCTGAAGTTGTAAGGTCAGAATAGTAAACCTAGATCTTCTTAGAAATGTAGAATGAACTGGATTGGAGAGAACTGCTAGAGGTTTTAGGATTAAGCTTCCCATTCGGAGTAGGTCCTTCCCGGAGCAGATTGCTCAGGGCCTTGTCCCATTGCATTTTGAGTATCTCTACAGCCTTGCTGGGCAGCCCGTTCCAACATGTGGCTTCCTTCATCACATAAAAAAAGAATTCTCCAAATAATAATAATCTAATCCAATTCTCCTGTTTTGTGCCTTGTGCCTATTGTCCTTTCACTGTGCATCTCGTAGAGGAGCCTGACTCTGCCCTGTTAGGTAGTTGGAGATGATAGCAACGATTCTTCTGTTAAGAATTGAAAAATCCAGTCCTCTCAGCCCTTTCTCCTATATTACATGTTCTTCCCTCCCCAGTCATTGTGGCTGCCCTCCTCTGGACTGCTCCAGGATGTCACTGTCTTGTGCTTGTGAACCCAAGCTTGCATCATGTGTTCCAGATGGAATTTCACAGGTGACAAATAGAGGGAAGAACTGCCACCTACCCTCCTGCTAATACAGCCTTCCTTGCCATGAGGGCGTGCTACTGCCTGATGCACAATTTGTCCTTGAGAACCCCCTCAGTACCTTTGTACTTGGGAAACACAGTAGTACACAATGAATATTTTGTCACATTCATGTTATCCCATAGGGCGAAAGTGCCTCCAAGCCAAGGAATGTTGTGCGAGAGGAGACCTCTCTTTTTCAAAGCCTCTTTTTCACCAGGTTGTCTAGTAGGCCCTTTCTTCAATGTTTTTTTCCTCTTTTCCTTTCCTATCTTGCATCTCGTTCTCCCTCTCCCCACACACACATGCTGTAGTAACCCACTGGTTATCTCCTGTGAAGGTCTGTGTGAGGAGAGCCAGGCATGCAGTCGCAAGTGCAGGATGTGCCTATGGTGGTTGAGCTTTGGCTGCTTACTGCCAGACAGTCAATAACGGCGGTGCCTGGCTAGGAACACAAACTGGTGCGTTTCCTCTCTGTTTGGCTCCCAGTCTCGGCGATGGATCTTGAGACTCCAGTTCCTCTGTAAAATAAAACTGAAGTTGGGCAGTGGATTCAGAAGCAAGCTAGAGATGCAGGAACTGGTGTCAGATCCCATCAGCCTTGTTTTCTTAGGAAACCATTCTGCAAAAGTTGCTGTCGTGAAAGCCACTGATTACAGCGTTGAAAAATACACTTTTCACTGTAATAAGGAGCATGTTAAATAATCTTAATCCTTGCAGATCTAATTAAATTACCAATGTTTTTGTATTGTTTTTAGGCAAATTTTTGCAAAGAAAGTTAGGACTATAAAATGCAATTCTTCCATGTATCACTTAACAGTGGTATGTGTGGAACTGTAAAGCAGTCCATATGCAAACAGATGTCTATTTCAGGGCAACTGGTCTTTCAGTGAGGGGGTCTTTGTAAAAATTAATGTCCAGAATGTCAGTGTGGCTTAGTCATTATGCTCTGGGTTTGATTTGTAGAATGAAGACATCTGGAATGTTTTCATTAAAACTTATGAAGGGTATTTTTTGCCTCTGAGGGTAGACATGGGATCTTAAAATAGCTGGTACTACTGATGAGAACTACTTTTCAAAGTAATATAAAATGACTTGTTTGTGTATCACAAGAGCCAACGAGTGAAACATGATTTTTAGGACATGTTGTACTTAGTATTGAAAGTAATTATTATAATTAACTGTTGATGGGCTTCCCTTATATGGAACGTTCAATGCATGGAATACATCAAAATACAATTCATAAGTCTGGGGGTGGGTGTATATTTTGGCACGTGTGATGAAATATCAGCGTGGTCAGCTGAAATATGTTTTTGTTAGATGTTTGTAATGTTTCCAACTTTGCTGCCAGGGAGATATGTTTTGGGTTTTGGGTTTGGTTGTGTTTTTTGGTTGGTTAGGATTTTTTTGTTTGTTTTGGTGTTTTTTTTTTTTTTCTTACATGGAAATATATGGACTAGCTAAACCTTAAGTTTCCTGGTTAGCAGATATGAATGCTATACTAAGTAAAGGGTGGGTAGAATTCATATATTCACAGTTAGTTGGAATTTATTTATAGAGCAGCAATCTCATTGAAAGGTTGGGTTGGGTTGATTGGTTGGTTGTTTTTGTCATCCCTCCATGGCAAGTAACTTCTCTAATTTCCCTCCTGGGATGACTTGCTTAGAGCATCAGTACATCACACTTCATGGGGGGGAAAAAAAATCATGTATAATATTATTGGAAGGTTTTGCCACATTTAAAATTGTCATTGAAAAACATGGAGAATTTCAGGTCTGGAACATTCAGACTTGTTCTCTAAGTTCTTCCCGTTCTTTCCATGTACACATTCCCTGAAACAACAAAGGACCTAGAAAACTAAAATGTCAACAGAGAGATGCACTATTTGCAGTTGGACTGTCAAGATAAAAACTGTGTACAAGTGCAGGAGGTGCATTTAAAAAAAAAAAAAAAAAAAAAAAAAACTGTTTGCATCATATAGAACTGTAGAAAATAATACGTTAAGCAACATAATAGGAGGGCAGGGAGGACCAGAAATAATAGTCTGGTTTATATTGAGATTTTATGGATAGAACTGAGTATTTGTAAGCAGAAACAAAGTAGAACAAAGTAGTCTGCATTTGAAAGAATGTATCTTTGCAGTTGAAAGTTACTTTGGTTTTATCCTTCCGTAGCATGGAAACTTACTTAAGAGTTGTCCCTTGTCAGGCTGCCTCCATGAGCTACTAACTCTTTAGGAAGAACCTACCTTTACAGTATCACCTCTTTAGAGTTAAATCCTGAATACAGAAATCACTGGTCATTGAGTTGGTAACAAGCTCTATATGCTGTGGCTTCTATTTTAAACTGAGAAGTAATTGCAGTGGTTCACTGTAATTCACTGTACTTTGTAATACTGACCCCCCGCCAAAAATGAAACTTTTCCAGTTCTGCAGCGTTCCCGATCTCTTATTTAAGAATTGGTCACGCATTATCAAATTTTACAGTGTATGTACCTTAAGTGATGACCTGAGCATTCCGTTATGACGTAATGTACCCCTTCTCGTGTAGCATGTCTTCAACAACTGCACAACTTCATACATCATTTGGCATCATGAAAATGGTTGTGTTGAAGTCTGTACGTTATTAAGGTTCATGGGGTTGTGTTAGGCTTGTTTTCAGTTTGGATTTCGGCCCATGTTTTAGCTTAGAATTGTATCTCTTTTTATGGCGTTAGTACTGAATTGTGATACTATGTAGAGTTTCTGTACTAAGTAAGCAAGCTCTTTGGCTATCCTTTTTTTTCCACTTGGAAGACAAATTATCCGTTACAATCTTTCCATACTTTAATTTATTCTTCTCCTAGAAAACTTTCAGTACTTGTCAATAAACCTTCTCTTGCCAAATAAATCTCTAGAAGTACAATACAAGGACTCTTCATCCTGCAGAAGAGACAGTGATGACAAATGGGAATGTGGGGGAAGTCTGTGGATAGTCTGAATGGCATAAAGAATGTAAATAGGAATGAATGTATAAAACAACATTTAAGAAGCTGAAATAAAGGATGACTGGGTTGTGAGGTAAAGTAATTCTTGCTGTAGGATATAGTGGATTCTAAAAATGTAGGAATTATTGAACAAATGATAAAAGTCTCTTTTATCTGCAGAGTACTTAAAAAATGCTTTGCTCATACATAGATATGAAGATACAGTGTTAAATTATTGGGGGGGGGTTGTAAGTACTTTAGTTACTCATAAATCACTAGAATATTTTTCATAAAATAGTTTTTGTTCCAAATTAATCATATATATGGAACCTTAATATCACTGAACTAAATAAAAATTTAGCTTTTTAGATTTCCAGTATATTAAGCAAGCAATTTACAAGTTATTTTCATCATGAAAGACTAAAAGGGTGAAAGGACTTCTCCCTAACTAGTTTCTTCAGTACCCTTTCTCGCTTGGAGTACTGTGATGCAGAGTGATGGAGGTCACGTAGTTCCGGGAGCCATGCAGTCCTAGTTTCTCTGCAGGCCTGCCTACTTCTGATATAAATAGAAATGGGCTCAGAAGCGCAGTCACTGTGAGATGTGGCACTTGTGCTGCAAGAGGGCCAGCAGGCTGGAGCCAAGAAGTGAGTTAGTCCTGGGAAGTCTTACCACATCTCAGGAACTGGGAGATTTCCAGCATACGTGATTCATTGGACTCACCTGCATGAGTGATTTGAGCATGGTGGAGAGCTTTCTTTTGGGGGAAAATACACATTGCATGTATACTTTGAATCCTGCTGCGTGCAGCTTTCAGAGTGCTTTGCCTGCAGTGTGGAGGTGAGCAGCTGGCTCTGTTTCTGTGCAGCGTGCAGCACTAGATGCGCACTGTGCAGAATGCATAGATGCAGTACGAGTACCCTGTAATAGATCACAGCAAACTAAACTCCAGTCCTTCCCTGCAGGCATCGCGCTGCTTGGTAGTGCAGATTTTTGCATAGTGGTCAAGAAGCAGTAGAGTAACCGTTAGGAGTGAAAGTAAAATGGGCTGGGAAGCTGGAGCACTGGCAGGCAAGTCAGACACCTCCTGCTAACTGTTTGTCTAATACAGTCCTTCGTAAGACCAAATATTGGTCTGCTTTATATGGGGAAAAGAGGGGAACTTTGTAATCAGTGTTTGTATGCACTTGGTGCCAGTTACAGCTATATCTTTTGTGTATTCAGAATAAAACTTGACTCTTATTTTTGAAAGTAAGTTGTGTTGCTTCTTACCCCTTTTTGTGTATCCTAGGCAGCTGGCTTTCATTCAGGGAAATTTTTAAGTACATGCCAGGTACCATTAGGTGTGTACTTGAAATTCTTTCCTGATTTGGAGTCAGCTATTAACAGAAACTGGATAAGGTTGGAATTCTGTTCAAATGTGTGATTTGCTTCTATTCTTGCCCTGAAGCAGATTTAATCTGTCAGAAGAACAATAGGCTACTATGTATCTTTTAATTCTACCTTTTCTGTGCTTTCCTTCAAATCACAGAATCATAAAAAGCAGGTTCCCTAGAGTCGGTTGCACAGGAAAGCATCTGGGCAGGTTTTGAACATCTCCAGGGAAGGAGACTCCACAGCCTCTCTGGGCAGCCTGTTCCAGTGCTCTGTCACCCTCAAAGTACAGAAGGTTTTACTCATGTTCAGATGGAACTCCTGTGATCCAGCTTCTGCCTGTTGCCTCTTGTCCTGTCGTTGGGCATCACTGAAAAGCCTGGCCCCATCCACTTGATGCCCGCCCTTTAGATATTGATAAGCATTGATCAGATCCCCCCTCAGTCTTCTCCAGGCTGAACAGTCACGTGTCTCTCATCCTTTCCTCATAATGGAGATGCTCCCCAGTCGTCTTTGTAGCCCTCTGCTGGACTCTCTCCAGCAGTTCCCTGTCATTCTTGAACTGAGAAGCCCAGAACTGCATGCAGTCCTGCAGGTGTGGCCTCACTAGGGCAGAGCAGAGTGGGAGGATCACCTCCCTTGCCCTGCTGGCCATGTTCCCTTTAATGCACCCCTGGATACTGTTGGCCTTCTTGGCCACAAGGGCACGCTGCCGGCTCATGGTCACCCTGTTGTCCACCAGCACACCCAGGTCCTTCTCCTCAGAGCTCCTTTCCAGCAGGTCAGCCCCCAACCTGTGCTGGTGCATGCGGTTGTTCCTCCCCAGGTGCAGGACTCTACACCTGCCCTTGTTGAACCTCATCAGGCTCCTTTCTGCCCAGCTCTCCAGCCTGTCCAGGTCTCGCTGAATGGCAACACAGCCTTCTGGGGTGTCAGCCGCTCTTCCAGCTTTGTGTCATCAGCAAACTTGCTGAGGGTGGACTCTGTCCCTCCAGCAAGGTCACTGGTGAAGTAATGTGAACTTGTACAAGTTAAACCAAAGTTTGTGGTTGTTACCTACAGGTGTAATGAGTGGATGTTGTCATGATTTTTCCTTTGAAGAAAATCTGTAAGTCATCTTCAGAAAGCAAAGTTGAGCTGAAACTGGAAATAAAATATGTATACTTTTTTTATTGTTTACAAATCCAGAAGTGTTTAAATTTACTTGATACAAGTTCTTCATATTGTACATAAAAAAGCGTATTTTCTGAGATTTAATATTATTCAGGGGAATGCCAACATTTTTTTTCTTCTTGTGTTTCCTGTTCATAGCAGAGTAGGTAACATTACATTTTCACTTTGGCAGGAAAGAAGACTATAGGGGAGCTATAGTTAAATGCAGTGTTTTCCTCCGTGCAAGCTTTTCTTTTCCCTTTTTTTAAGAAGAAATGTAGGACTTCAAGTACTCCCAATGAGCAGTATCTGGAGTTTTGAGTTCCATTTGAAGATCATTGTACCTTTTTAAACTAAATGATGTATGGTGTGTTTCTTACTTTCTTTGTCACCTTGTATTTCTCATTTAGTAACTCACCAACTTTTCTTTTAAAATGTTTTTGGCTTAAAAACAGAAAGACACGCTTTTTGTCAATTTTACACTAGCAGATAGACATGTGCCTCCCCTGTGTGTTAAGTTTTGGAAAACATAATTGTATTTGAGAAAGTCACCAATAAATAAAAGCGTTACAACAGCTACTATTGAAATTGTATTTATTTCATGCAGCTAACAAATTTGTATTCTGTCAGTCTGTGAACTGAACTTCAGAACATTCTCTTGCAGCTCTCTGTATAAATAATTTTTCTATCTGTTTCAATGTATGCATAGTAAACTCAATAAATTTCACTGCTACTAATGTGTTTTCAGTTATAAAGAATGGTACGTTAAATCTAAATCTCCATCTAATACATATAGTTTCCAAGCAGCTTTTCTATGCCGTGACATCTGCATAAAAAAACTTACATAAGCTTTGTGTAGAAGTCTGAATAATCTTTAACATATTTCTTAATAGCGCTGTTACTATGACCAGTGCTTTCAAAAGTACCTTCAGATATTCTTTGCTTATATTTAAATTTGCATTAATTTAAGGTCCAAACCTGTGTAGTATGGCAAAATATTTCTTTAGTAACCTGTATCTGAATTAAGAATATTCTGAAAGGTTTTTTTGTTTATGCTTTTGTTTTTTCCCCCTAAGGATATGGCCCTCGTTGCTCCTGAAGCGCCTTCAGAGCAAGCTAGGAGAGTCTTCCAAACGTATGACCCCGAGGGTAAGGGTTGTACTTCTTTCTGAAGTGAGATTTTAGGATCAAAACGCACTCATTCTGTAGAATTTCAAATAACAATGAATGCTGAATTCTATGGAGTACCTTCAAAAAACATGGCCGTTATTTTACTAATTTTGTTCCAAATACTGCAGTCTGAAATCTGTTGTCTCTTCTGTGTCAGAGTACTGTGCTGTTTTTCCCTGGGCTAGTTAGTAGAAGAATGAATACAATAAATGTTCCATACAGTAGTCAGTCCACAAGAAAAATGGAAAATTTCTCTGAGAACTTTTTCTGTTAAGGGAGATTGAGCACAACACTGTGTGGTAGGAAGCAGCATCCTTCGAGCATAAGCTTTTTAACCTTGTAATGTTCTTTGCGATTAACTGAAAACTGGCATATGATTTGACTTTTCTTGAATTACATTTTCATAAAATAACTGATCTGCTATGATTACTGTCATATCATGTGAAATTTTGTTCTTAAATATATATGGCACAAACTAAAAACTTTCTTATGTTTTGGAAAACAGATGATGCCTAACATCCAGGCATTACTGTAACTGTTCGACAAGGAAAAAAAGTACAGTTATTACCCTCATGGTATCAAATGGAAATTGCTATAGATACTGAATTCTTAGCAAGTGTTAAGCTTCTAAGTGTATGAATGAGAAGCCTACAGTTTCTGTCTTGCATTCCTTTTTTCCTGTTTAAAGTGGGAGAAAAGTGTTTGAAAACTATGTGCCTTCTAGAACTCCACCACTTGTTTTTAAATTTCAGAGATAAGCAGTATTTGTATTTTTGAGCAAAATTTGTATTCCTGGAAAACAATTTTTCTAATGAGCTTTGTCACTTCTTCAGATAATGGCTTTATACCTGACACTCTTTTAGAAGACATAATGAAGGCTCTGGACCTTGTTTCAGATCCTGAATAGTAAGTATAATAAAATTCCAGAATACAGAAGTGTCAAATAACCACGTTATTAATTATAATTTAGGGATTAGGTTTTTATCTGGATTTTTTTTTCTAGGCTGTACTCTGGGCACAGGATGTTCTTTTGACGTGCTTAGGTCAACTTTAAATGAAGCAGAAAGAAGGAATCAGAATTAAAATGTCTCTAACTTTGGTAACAATAACTAGAAGCAAAACAAACAAACAAAAAACCTGGCGTCATTACTCTATACTCAGGAGACAGTCCTTGTGAATGTATTCCTGTATGTTGGCTAGAGTGAAACTGCATGACAAAAAAAACCAAACCACCGAGGTACTTGAAGGCAGATGAGCACTGGATATATGTGCAGAGCTGGAAGTGCTCAGTTCCATTTTTGTTTTCAGCAGCACTCGATACATTGTGTTAATAGTTGTCATTTGTTTGAAGAAATGACACTGTGATTTCTAGGATTAGAGCCAAAAGTGAAATGGTGCTTTGCTTCAGATGTTACATGGACTGACAGGACTAATACTCAGTGGCAGCAGTTAACCTTCAGTGTCAGAGCTTACCTTCTAATAACATTTTACCACTAAGTGTTCAACCTAGAAAGGAGAGATGTGCCTGAACTCGTTTTACATCTCCAAAGGATGGTTTTGCTCTTCCATAAGCACGTGTTCTAGTTTATTGTGGTCTAAATCAGTTACTTCTGTAGAGTGTGGAGACTGCAAGTATACTTAATGCTGACGTGTGAAATTTGATTGATGAGTTTTCTGTCCTTCAAAATGTTACAAAACTACAGCAAAGTTTATTGAGCTGTTCTTTGTGGAGAGGAGATCAAAACATTGGAATCAAAAGACACCCAGGAAACTAAAACCAAAGATAATATATGACAAAAATGCTAGCATTTGTGTTATGTCAGTAAACAGTGAAATTTGCCAAAGTTTTTTTTTTTTTTAAAGGGGAGAAACATCCTTCATTTAAAAGGTCTGAGAAGCTTTGTTTTGGCTTTTGTTCTGTTGCTTCAATAGATCTCCAGACATCCCCTTTCTGCATTGAGCAGTTTTTCCATTTGGCTGTTTGGCTTCCAGGGCATTTGTGGCATAACCCTGACGTATTTTATTGTGCTTAGCGCATCAAATACAGATTGACTCAGGAAGAGACAGTCACAAGTCCTGCTGTATGGAAAAGACCTCACTGGAGATCAAACCATGGAATATTTGGTCTTAAAACATCTCTTCTTAAATAAAAATTTTGTCTGATATTACTGTCTTGAGGACCTAATGTCTTTTGAATGTGGAACAGACATATAAATGGCACATTTCAAGTAACATACAGGCTTTTCTGGGTTTGTTTGTTTGTTTGTTTTTGGCTTTTAAGCAAAATTAAAGGCACTTTTTAGTTTGAGAACTAAATGGAAATTTTCTGTCTGCGGTCATCTAATCCTACACTTTAAGCTTATCAATATCTCAGGATGAGTAACAGTCAGACCTGCTTAGAGTTTAAGAAGTGTCGAGGGGAAAACTTGGTAGAGCAGGTTTGAATTAACAAGTGAATCAGCCATGTCAGTACTGATCCAGCTTATGCAGAATGGCATGTGAGTTAGTGAAGAAGTCTAGTCTGTAACGAATGCATCCGAGAAACCAGATCTCTTGTTTCTTTTGTCCATTTGTTCCTAAAAACCATCTGATAGTCTTTAGGGCACTGATTTGAGTACACACGTCAATCGAAGTTTAGCTGCCTTAAAATGTTTAATCCAATCTGTCCGTTTGACCACTGCTGCAGGTTGCTGTCCCTGCACGCTTCTCAGCAGTAGCAGTACAAGGGCCATCAGTATCATCACTTCAGCACTTATACCCTCTTTAGGTAAGGTGCGAGACTTCACCCTGGAGCGACTGAAGCACACGCATTCACTTGTGCTAGCTGTGCTGTAGTATCAGTAACATTAGCCAGCGTTAGCTGTTTGCTGAAAGCCTAGGTTCGGACATTCGGCAGTCAAATTTTTTGAATTTTTGAAGTTTATTAAATTCCTTCTCCTGCTTAGTTGATTTCATTTTGTATGTGGCCCATGCTTAAAAATGCTGAGTTTTTAAATAGTTCTTGTGTTTCATTAATGGGTAGTGCATATATTGCTTTAATTTTACAACACAAATTTGAGTGTATTTTCAGAATTGTCTTTACTTGAGTCTGCCTTCGTTCTTCTTGCAAACACAGTGCTTTTAGCATTTCAACACTTTGAGGAGGTTTCATACAGCTACTTAAAAGTCTTATATTTTGGAATTTGAGAGCAGTAAGAATAAGCAATAGAGCAGTTATAGTCCAGTATATTGCAAATCCCTGAGTGTTAGTTTCACTTGAGTATTGAAAATTCTTCTTTTTAGATATTAAATTAACGTAGTTTATAGGATATCACATCGTTCTATCCACTTTAAAATTCCAGAGGCCTTACCAGAGCCACTCTATTTTTAAGAATTCCGTAATGTATTCTGTGTGTATTGAGGCAGAAGCAAAAAGAACCCAGATAACTTACTACTATGCCAATGCCAGGAAAGGAAGCTACTTTAAAATGAAGTTCTGATAGGTGATCCTTAATATTAAAAAGTATTCGGAGGCCATGAGAAAGTGGAGTGAGTTGTTCATATTCACTGGGGAAGACAGTGGGGAGTAGTTCTTATCTTCACTGGGGAAGTTTACAGGGACATTTCCACATCTAAGCCTTTTCATGGGTGGTCAGAGTAATTGTCTGAAGTGTCAAAATAACTAAAAGCTCCAAAATTCTGAAGAAACACCAGAGTGAAATTGCTGAATTATATTAGCTTACATAGCACTCAAAACTTTTCAGTAACAGGGGAATGAGGTGACAAATGAACAACTGTACTTAGAAAAGGATTTGAAGATTAATCTGGGGAAAACAGAAATGTAAAAGTGTCATCTGTAAACATGGGATAAGAAGAAAAGTTCTCTTCTAGATTTATAACTGATCCAAGGGTAGTGGGTTGTCATTAGAGGAATTCTATGGGACTTTCAGTTAGGTCTGTGAAGTTTGTTACAGCATAGGCGAGAATTTCAAGGTAAGGATTGATACAGTAGTTTGCTTCTTCACAGCAGTACAAACATTTTCAAGGTACCGAAAAAA
Organism: Alectura lathami; assembly: GCA_013399715.1. Classification (NCBI taxonomy): domain Eukaryota; kingdom Metazoa; phylum Chordata; class Aves; order Galliformes; family Megapodiidae; genus Alectura; species Alectura lathami. Next base: position 91,827 of record VXAV01004084.1, read on the forward strand.
ATAAGATGGTGTGGAAGGGCATCAGCAGTTACTGCAAGTTAAGGTGGCAGTGTACGGGTTATGTGGATTGATGGAACATGAAACTGCAAGTAGATGCTGCCACTCAGAAAGGAGGTCTTAGATTTAAATCGATACCCAGTCACAGATGGCATATGGAGTGGAATTTGGAACAATTATGCCTGTGTATCAATGCATGACATTCGTTCTCTGTTTATGAAATGAAGGGGAGTGTTCATTGTTAATTACAGTACAAGAATAAGGTGTCATCCAACTGGATCACCAGGTGGCAGTTTCAAAAACATAAGATGCTTAGTGACAAAGTCTTATTTACATTTTAATTTGTGAGTGGAGCTGATTAAATGCCACAGGTATATGCAGGTTCAAAGCCAATTAGGCACATGCGTGGAGAGACAAAAAGTCCATCGTTGTGTTTTAGATGCTGCCTCTCACTGAAGATGTCTTTGAGCAGCAGACTGCTGGAAATGGGGGAGGTAAACTAAGGATATCACTGTATGTCTGCCCTGTTGTACTCTGTTGTAAGCATCTGCTACCGACCAGTGTCAGAAACAGGATACTGGGCAGACAGTCTGTTGCTCTGACCCACTGAGCACATTCTTGTGTGTGGTACGACTTGTGACTTCAACAAAAAGATAGAATAGGTACAAGCAAATGCCACAGTCTGATGGCTGCAGGAACACGCTGCCTAACCAGAAGCATGAAGGTATAATTGGCATTTATTTGTAGTGACCTGAAGTGACTTTCACACAGTAAGTCGGTTGGATTAGTCCAGTGTACTGTTAATTTTTTTTTTTTTGCTTCTTTGATATGAAAGGCACAATGTAAATATGAAGTATATCTGTTAAACTGTAATTTTATTTTGGTGTAGTTGTACATCATGGAGGCTTTTCGAGTCTGTTTAAAAACAGGTTGTTTGGCAGTTACAGAGCTGTGTTTAAGGGACAACTGTTTTATGTATCTAAGCTCAAGAATGCTTACAAGACAGCAAAATGCCTTTTGGGCTATCAACCTTGTTTTAGACTCTATGGGTTTCAAATTACATTACCAAATATGGTGGTCCTTCAGAATTATCACTTATTTAATTTAAAATAACAGATTACTTTTACTTAAAAATAACTGTTTTGGCAACTCAGTGTCATTCTTGTGCATTTGTCACTTACAATTGAAAATAGAATAGAATTGATGTACTTGGCAGCTGGTACGGTGGTGGCACAGCACAATTTAGTCATGCAAAAGTAAAACTGTTTTACTCATACTTGTATGTCCAATGTTTTTGTCATAGTGTAAACCTCATGAAGACCAAATTGGACCCAGAAGGGCTGGGCATCATATTACTGGGTCCCTTTCTGCAAGAATTTTTCCCTGAGCAGGTAATCAATATAGCTTCATTGCAGCAGAGCACTATTCAACTTGTCTTTGAGAGTCATTAACCACTCTTATCAATATCACAAGTATATTTTTAATAATAAGTATTGTATTCATTTGACACATATGACCAGCAAATACCTTTTTATGTTATGTAACAAACTGTAGATTTCTGATTGCTTAGTGCCCATGATTTTGGCAGGTCTACACTGGAAGGAAGCTCCATTGCATTGCAGTGTTCAAAATTTAAGTTGTGGAAACACATAATTATTTTGCAAATGAAATTTAACCTGTTCCCTACTCAGAAAAAGGAGTTCATCTGAGTTTGTTTCTTCTCAGAAGGAAGTTACTAGTTTGGTTTTATCAAAATTTAAAATGTCTGCTGTAATTGCTAGCAAACAGATAAAGGTTGCAACATATCTAAAACTATTTGTGTATCTCTAGTATTGTAAAAAGTTTAATAAGAAGTCATTATAGATTTAAGTTTAGCATGGAACAGATGGAGAATTTGAAAGTGATTTTCCACCTATTCATTAATGTAGTATCTCCACTGAGAAGTACATGTTAACCAGGCACTGATGTCCTCTTCTCCCTTTGACCTAGGTCACATTTCCCTGCTCTCATGCTCCCTTCCTCTTGCCACCAAGAACATCTCTGTACAGATGCACGTTAAACTGGAACAGGGAGCTGGTCCAGATGAGAGCAGTCTTTGCAGGTTTATGGAGGCTTCTTCCAGGGTCATACAGATGTTTGTATTGGCAGAAGGTAGTGGATTTCCCTAGGGACAGAAAGATGGGCTGGTGGAGGCAAGAGCAGGGCTGAGAGGAGTAATCCTCCGGAGGCTTTTGTGGTTTAGCGTATAATTGAAACTCTGCGGCTTAATTTTTACAACCAAGAAAATGTGAAACTAGTGTTTTTAAAAGAACGTCAGCAAGACTCCTTTTGTTACAGTTGTACAGAGTACTGCACCCAAATGGTACTGCACTATGAAACACTCTGGTCGTTCAGGAGAATGCCCTGCCAAAGGTGGTGATGACTGAACACATCATTAAGAGATGATTCAGCATCTGGAGGGGGGAAAAAAAAAAAAGAGTTTGGGGTTCATTTTCATGGTCTTTACAGAATTAGATCAACATTGTGTGT
>VXAV01004084.1:104553-125356 GCA_013399715.1 Alectura lathami
GTCCTGGCGGCGGGAGCGGTGGGTCCGGGCTGACAGCCCGTAGCCGCCGGGGTGACAGCCCTGGCCGCTGTGCCCCGGCCGCCGCCCGTCGGTCGGGAGCCCCCCTGCTCCCCCGGTGACTTGCAAGCGTGCTCCGCAGGGTCAGCGTCCTGGTGGGAGCTCCCCGAGCCAACACCACGCAGCCGGACATCGTGGAAGGAGGAGCGGTGTACTACTGCGGCTGGCCCGCCGCGCAGTGCCGGCAGATCCCCTTCGACAACACGAGTAAGTGAGCCGCTGCGTGGCGTGCGGGGCGCCGGGCGCACGAGCTGCGTCCCTGCCCGCCTCAGCCGTGCCCGCGGGAGGAGCGGAGGAACTCCCTCCGGGATCCCGCGTGCGCTGCCAGGGAGGTGCTGGGCCGTGCTCGGCGAAATCGCGGGAGTGCGACCCTCGGGAGCCGCGCGTAGCCCGCGTTAATCGCCGCTTCTCTTTTGCTGATGCTTTCGTGGAAGGTGTCTCCAGCAGATTCTTTTTGTTTGTTTGTTTTCGTAAGTGCAGTGAAGGCAAAAGCCCCAACTCCGTCTCACATGCTTCTCCCAGTCCTGGAAGTCACAGGCTGTCTGTCTCTTCTGTCCTGGAAGTCACAGGCTGTCTGTCTCTGCTGTTAGTTCAGCGAGGGGCTTTCTGTCTGCTGGAAGCGATGAAGCACCCTGTGCTTATTTAATACCTTGCAGAAAGCAAGAGTTCTCTTTTCAAATATGAATTTGAAAATTCGTTTGCTAGATGCAAACTGGTTTAGGCACAATGTGGGTAGATCATATCCACTTCCAAAATCCCAAGACAGATGTTTCTTATTTAATTAGAGAGAACACACTTTTTAAACAATTCAGGCTGTTTATGTTTTCTGCTGTCTCTTTATAGGTCTTGAAAATAATTTAAACCTAGTGTTTCCAGGGACATTAAAACCGGTTGGTTTAATTTAGGCAGACTTTGACAGTTGAGTCATTAAAAAAAAAGTTATGATTCTTTAGGTTATATTTAATCTTAGTATTTATGGTGTATACATGCAAACACACAGTACAATTCAGTCTTAGAGCACAAATTAAATCAGAAGAACTTGCGTAAGTGTAGCAAGCAAGTGCAGTTCTTCACTCCTTCCACCTCCAGCCACCCACACATCCCATTACTGTGTTAGTGTTTACAAATGCTGCGCAGGATTTCCATCATGCTGGGCATTCTTCTAAACAGACCAGGGGCTTCTGCTCCAGGAGCTTGCAATGCAGTGTTTCATGTGGTTGCTTGGGCATGTAGTCTGATGTAGAGCATAAATTTATGTATACATGGGAATGCGTGGACATAGTATGCCTACAATGTAATAATGCAATATTAATGAAGGTAGTTGAGCAAGTAATCCTATATTTCCATCTTATGATTAGGTAATTCATGTACGAGAAGTGGAATAAATTACCTACACAAACTATTTTTAAGTTCGAACAGAGAACTTTAAGAACAAATGAAAATCCTGTTGCATTTTGAAGGAGAGTTTTAAAAAATGAATGAAGACCAAGTGATGAAACCTAGAATGACATCTGGCTTTTCTGTGGGAAACTCGAGCAAAGTTCACTGAAGAGGCTCAGGACAGCTCCATACTCCATCTGCAGATGTTATACTTTGAACAGAGGCACAGCCACAGGCTGTTGAGCACATGGACAAGTCTTTGTGCTGTACCACACGGCTGGCCAGAGCGGGCAGAGAGCTTGGCATCTCCAGAGCGCTGCTCCTTCAGTCTGCCTGAGGCATTTTGGGTCCTCTGGATAGAGGCCTGACTTGCAGACAGTCAAAGCTAAGCAAGATGCCATTGGATGAGCATAAACGCGCCTCACTTGGGGGCGTGACTGCAGCACAGACAAGGTTGGCAGTGTTACCTTTGGCTGTCCAGTTCAAGTACCAAGTTAAGGTGTCATTTCACACAGTTCAGTACTGGCAAGCTGCCCTCATAGACAAGGACCCCAGGAACGTTTGCAAAGCTTGTACCAAGACCCATTCTTCAGTGCCAGCAACATAAAGGCCATCTCCAAAATGCCACGGATGACTGAAGTACAGATGTATATTTCATGTCAGCTTCATCTGTCCAAAATACCTTACTTACTGGGGCAAATTTCTACACTTTTGCACATTTCCTCAGAGCAGTCCACATGAGCTCTAGCCTAGATGATGCTGTTTTAACTAGTTGTTAGACACAGGTCTTGTCGGAGCCTTTGACCACTGTGTGGCAAGCAGGAGTTATCTGGTCCTTTTTAAGTATTAGGGATATTTTCAGATTATGGCTTCTTCTTGTACTAGCACCCTGTGCTCACTATGCCTTCTCCCTGCAACATCACTGAGAACTCCCATTTTATATTTATATTTATATTTATATTTATATTTATATTTATATTTATATTTATATTTATCTTTATATTTATATTTATATTTATATTCTGTCTTTTATACTTACTCTGAAAAACAGAAAAAAAGTGAGTCTGGATTGTCAAAGATCATACAGGAAGTTGGTGATGGTGCTGAGAACTGACCCTGCATTTTTTCATCCTCCTCCAGTGCCTTAACCAGGAGATAATCTTTTCTCCCAAAACAAAAACACCCAGTAATTGTTACAAGACTGAGGATTCAGCTCTAAATCTTTAACTTTAGAGTTGAGTGCTTCAAGTGTTATACTGTTGGAAAGATTTTGTGAGGGTTTTCTGAAACAAAATGGAAAAAGTGCATAGGATGCTTCAGGGCTGGAAGGTTTCATTTTTATTTATTATTATTTTTTTTTAATCTTTCTTTTTTGAAGGATTTTTTTTCTTGAATCTAACCAAATAGCATCAGCTCTTTCAATTAGGTTCACTAAGCATAATAAATGAAATAAAACTGCTGAATCATTGACAGCATGTTTAATTAACCTCAGAGGTAAGAATTGAGGGGAGCTAGAAAGAAAGGGCGAGTATAATGGTACACTTAAAAGGCAGTGTGACCCAGCAAATAGATGAAGAATTTGTTACATCAATATTGTTCACCACAAGAGTTCAATAGAGGACTTCTAAAGAATTTGTTAAAGAAAAGCAGATTTGTGCATACTGTAGCCCAAGTTAGATATGTGAAATTTCTGCAGGTCACAGAAACTGAAATTTCCACTATCACCTAAAAATTCAAGAGATCAACAAATCCAAATGGCTGAAAAGCACCAACTTGAATTACATACAAGCATGAAGGCTTTTGACATGTCTTCCATTTCTGAAGGCTGGGCATGCAAATGTGTTCAATGGAGTTATGCTCTCCCCTTGAGAGAACATACACTGCACTATTATTTGGACAGTTCTTCGGCCTTTCACTGCCAACAACAGCCATCAGAGTTCAGGAACAGAGAGGATTCACTGGGAGAAGGAGGACACTTCTATTAAAAAAAAATGTAATAGTCCTTTTGATTGCCTCAGGACTGGAATTACCCCACAAGCAGGGCGTCTCTGCTGCCCAGTGCAGGTGCTGTAGTGTACGGTCATTGCAAACCATCCCATGCTGTCACAGTGCCTCTGTTTGGCTGGTGAAAATACGTCTATAAGCAGGCACCTAGCTGGTGAGACTCATGTACAGATTATTTCACTGTTTCCAGAAGGAAAATAGACCTGGCTTTAAGGTTCCCTTCATTTGTAAATGCTTTGATATAATTTATCTTAACACGATGAATATCTCACTCCTACTACATGAAGAAAAAAAAAATGATGTTGACCAGCTTTCTGTGGTGACAGGCCGTTTTCTAGTATCAGGGTGTTACAGGTGTGGGGTTGCTTTATACTAATTTATATTTTTCCTGTATTTTACTGATTCCAAGATGTTTACTGAATGAATGACTAGGTATGCCTTGTTATGGGACTGTAAAGTGTAACAAATGCAAAAAGGCAGAAAGTCTCTTTCCAGAAATTTATGGCTTGTTAAAAGGCAGTGCTGAACAAGAACGTGCCCGTATGTCAGAGAAGGGAAGGGGAAAAGGACTGTGTTGGGTTTGGGATGGCAGGATGGTAAGCACTGAGATAGGATGGACTTTGGTCCTGTATAGTCTGTTTTGTTGGTGAGTTGTTTTTTTCTCCCTCTGTGAAATTCTTCCTATCCTGAAAATAACTAAAAGTATAGTTTAAAGAAAATTATGGCAGCGCCATGCCATAGAGTCCTGAAGGGAGAACCTCACTGGACGTGCCATCCTGACACTGGTGTAGGACAGCTGCAGGTGTTCTCCCAGGAGCAGAGATCTGGCACTGGAAGGGCTGCTCTCAGAGTCACTGGCAAGGTGCAGCCAACCTCCCTGCCACCGCACTCAGGACTAAACTCTATCCCTTTTCTCCTGTAAGCCTTAAATGACAAGAGACAAATCCTTGCGGCCTGTGAAGTTCTCTTGCTCCTTTTTTTCTCAGAAACTAAGACTGCGCAAGGAACCAGTTGGTTACTAACGTATGCCTAATGGGAACACACAACATTCACTCAGTTCCCTGTGAAAGATGTGCAAACTCTTTAAACAATTTGTCATTACTTCTGAGCGCTGTGTTCTAGCTGTCAGACACAAACTAGGTTCCTTACTGCTAGCAGTGATACTCAAGACTACTCTGAAATCGTCTCTGTCGCACAGTCTGTATGTTAGGATGCACAAGCTGCTCTGAGTCCTATGAGCAGCTGCATAACTTGTGTGTGTGTAGAAGTGCTTGTGGACTAAACTGCTCTGATGAGAAGACGGCTTATAGTAAGCAGAGCTGCAGGAGCATCTGCAGCTCATCCCTAACAGTCATGCCATGTAACTGACATAGTTCTACTGGGAATTCTCCCAGACTGACACTAGTCTCTCAGATTACCTATCTTCGTTCTCCAGAGTTGTCAGTCCAGGCATTTCCAAAGCACTGACGTTACTTACTTGCAAGTTTTAGTCAGTAATTAATCCCTTTGGTGAAATAGATTGCTCGTGATAGGGGACAGAAGAGGGAAGGAAGATGAAATTTTGACGTGCCTTGGGAATTGAGTCCACCCATCCATATGCAAGTCATGTAGCAGGACATTCCCATAGGGGCGGACCAGTGATATGGGCTGCAGCCAGGAAGAGGCTTTAGCAGGAACTCTGTGTTTCCTGCTGTTGATGCAGCGCTGACTCTGCAGTCCCCTATTTGCAGCTCTTCAAAGCTCCCGAAATCTAGGTACTGGAGCCAAAACCGGGAGGAAGCTGAAAGCACCGCGCTTTAGAGCACAACCGGCGCTTTAACCAATTTACTTGCAGCAAGGGACTGATGTGAAGTGTAATGGAAGGGCTTTTAGTATCCCCTTACTCCAGGAGATATGGACTGAAGGGCAGGGACTCCTCCTTGTTTCCCTGCTCTGTAAAAGTGTCCCATTGCATCGCAGTGTAAGGCAGTGATACTCTTTGAAACTTAATGAGAGGACAGGAGAACAAGCGTTGGCATTACATTGGAGAGATGTTATCTGGATTTCCTCTCTTACCTACACAAAGCTGAACTCTCCTTTTCAGTTTCTCCATTATGAAATGAGTTTTACAATGGCTATTTCTGCTGTAGCACTGAGGTTGAATTACCAAGTCCTTGCGTTTAAACTGGATGCTCTTCCTTTTGACTGCCAGAAGAGGTAGCAGGAGAGCAATATGAAGAAAACTTTCTCCCCACTTTATTAACAGGGGAACTTCTGAGGCACTCAAAGCATCTTGCAGCCAGAACCTAAGTGCCCCCTGAAGTACACTGTTGCATTTGACATCTGTTAAAAAACTAATACTTCACATTTCAGAAACTCATTATAATGGTTATTTTTAATTGTAGTACTAAACAAGCTGTTACAAGTTCTCAGGTTTTAAATTAACTCCAAGGACAGAATTTCAGACACTTGCCCTAAGTTTCCAGGACTCACTGGAGTGTTGCCTTTGCTATCAGTTAACTTCACTAGTTTTAGTAAAACTAGGTTATATTTTCTAAACTAGCTGGAGGTAATTTGAACAAACTCTGAAGAGGAACAGGTAAGGGGAATATTGGTCAGTCCTGGCCAAGAGTGCAGCTGATTAAAATCATAAGCTAATTTGGCCAGCAGTTGAGCTGATCGTAACAGAACCCAGGTACTGTATCAGGAAAGAATGTATTGTGGGACTCAAGAGGTTTAGTTACATGAAAAATCGTTAGCTGTAAAGTTGGTAAGATTCTGGGGAAAACTTAGTATCATGTTATAAAGAAGAATTTACATCTCAAGAGAAAATGCTGAGAGAGAACTGAGAGAACTTTGTTGTCCTTTTAAATGTTGACACATTACAGTCAATATGCCAGTAAGAGCTTATCTGGAGCCTCATGGTTCACTTGTAGCATTCTTCTTTGTAATAGACTCTTGTGGGTTTCGTTTATAAATCTCAGCATTATCTAAAAAAGGGAAAAAATACCCTTAGCTATGTTAGTTCAAGCCCTGAGGTCTTGATTTGTTTTTGATCAGATTGTACTTTGGCAAAACATCCTATTGGGTTTGATGAATCTTTCTTATTCTTGATTCATGGAATGAAAGTCCAAATAAAGCTCTCTAGATATGATCTATCAAATTAAAATAACTCATATGAATAGAATCTAAGATAAGAAAAAAAAAATTGCATAGATGTTTGCAGAATCAGATAAATTTTAAACCAGAGGCAACTCTTCTCGTCATGCAAGAGTTTTGCATGTCCTTACTGTCGCAAAACACTGTGGAGTCTTTTATTCCACAGCGACAACATTGGAGGCATTTGCTTGGCTTGCTTGCCTCACATTTGTATTCTGCCTCTCTGCTGAAGACCTGCTATCCGTGGCCCTGTGGATATTGCTGACTTACCTTTGGTTAGTATTGTTTGTTATCATTTGAATCTTTTACAATGGCGATACCAAAAAAATCACTCTGCCATGATAATGACAAGACCGCCTCTCTTCCCTCAGTTCTAGAATATGGGACCCTCTGTGCCAGTACTAACTCTTCCCTCTGTAAGGGAAACTCTTCCTTCCTGTAAGCCATGACCTTACCAGTGCAGCAGGGCTGATCTCAAAGTTAAAGTAGCTTGCTTGGTCTCTTGCGTAGCCAATTTCTGAATCTGCCAAAGGACTGAGATGTCACAGCCCCTCTGGGCAAACCGTTGCAGTGCCTGATGGCCCTCGCTGTGAAGGGCATTGTATTTATACCTCATCAGAAGTTCCCTTGCTGCAACAAGTGTCTGTTGCCTCTTTTCCTTTTGCAGTGTTCCTCAAATGGGAGTTCGGCTCTCTCTTCTGTCTTCCTTTTGAGCACTGGATGAAGTGCAAACAGATCCTCCTTTGCTTTCTCTTCTTCAGCTGCAAGTCTTATACTGGTATTTAAAAACTGTACATAGCATTCCAAGTGTTGTCATCTTGTGAGGGGAATATTTGCTTTCCTTGACCTTTACATATTTATAGAAGTAGAAATGTTTGTTGCGTTTATATATTTGTACCCAAGTTATAGAAATATGCATAGATTGAACTGATTATTCAGCTCCTCTCTGCATATATATATGAATATATGTGTAATATATATGTATTACCTTTTATACTTTATGTACGTATTTATACATATATATACATATACATATGTATAAATACGTTCATATATCAAAACTGATATTGAAAAGGGATTTGCCATCCTGGATGTAGTCTGAGTAGGCTCAGATTAGTCAGCAGAGTGTAACGGAGCCTTCTGCAAGTGCCTGATGAATAGCTGTCCATGTTTACCCATGCCCATCCGTACAGATGGGCAAACACACACACACAGCCAGTGAAGATAATACTTTTCTAGATTCCTGACAAGTGAGAACTGACCTGAAAGAGTTGCAAGTCTGTCATACAGCTGGGTTAGAAGCATCATTTTCCTGTGTTGTTTGTTTTAAATGTTTTGCTTTTGTTTATTTGAGTATTTTCAAAATCACGTGGAAGCTGAAATTTTTACTTTTAGTTTTCAAGAACTGAATGAACTACAATAAGCCACTATCACTATCTGCAAATAGGTATATATATTTTTTTAATGTGGATCTTGATTAGTACAACAAAGACATATTTATAAGGGCAGTGTTTGGGTCATACCTGTTGAAGAGTTCGTAATGCACTCACTCAGTAACTGAAAGGAGACTGAGTCCTGTAGAAAGTGCCAAATTTAGCCTAATATGTGCAAATGATGGACTGGCATTTACGTTTACTCCAGGTTCAGGCTTTAATTCCTAGAAATTAATCTCTGTGCTGTTGTTCTCACATAGGTCTACATTTTTCTGTCTGGACTCAATTTTTTCTACTTGTCCAGCTACTGCTTTGGCGATTTCAGAGACCTTCTTCCATCTGGTAGCCTCTAGGTAGCTCGAGTCCAAAACAGTGTGTGAAGGAACACTGATTCACAGAACCATGTCTCACCATCTCCGACACTGCTTCTTAAAGTGTGCTGCAGGGTAGTACCAATGCACAAGAGTTTGGGCTACTGTAGCAGAAAATTAGATTATTTAGGGCTGCTGAAATGTTGTTTAAGGATGTCTTCGCACCTAAATTTAGATACAGACATCTCTCTGCTCTTTGCATGCTCTTGCTTGTCTGGTCCTTAGCCTGCAATACAGCCTTAGCCAGTACAATTGAGAGTGACTCCAGGGCTGCGTTTCAAGCCAAGTCTGCGAGTCATCCAGACTGTTGACCATCTGGAACAGCTCCTGGGCTGGCTCTGAGGTGATCCAGCTGGGGCTCAGGCGCTCTCTGGGCCGTGCTGTGGACAGGCCCAGGCGCCATGTGCCCGGCCCAGCTGCTGCCTTGTGGCCTAGCTCACGTATCGTGATACAAGATAGCCTGGACTCTATCCTGAAAGGGGCCAAGCATGTTCCTCCAGACAAAAAGATGACATTTGTGTGCAACCTGAATGCAAGCCAAGTCTTTGCTGCTTGCAGAAGTGCAGCTTAGCCTGTGCCTAAGGCAGAGTAGACACATTGCCTGTGGGCCTCAGATCACTATAAATAACACCAGGAGAGATATTTTACTGTCTTGTAAAAGTATTGCCAGGATACAGACGTGTTATTTTTTGAAACACTTAGATGGATGGCACAGTTTTGAGGGATGTACCGAAGTACATTGTTCATTGTTTTTTGAAAACTGGAGTGGGAATTCTCTGACTAAACAAGTAGCCTTTATGTGAGCCTAGTCTAAACTGGACATCCTTGGCTGTCTATATTCAGTTGAAAATAAAGAAGGTGCTTTTAGACCATGGTTCTTCTGACCTCCTCAGATGTGTGTTTGAGGACGAGAACTGTGCAGCAGATCATGCCATCAGGTGCTGACTACCTCAGGAGGGGGCACTGATGGTGCCTTCATCTGGAGCCTTGCTGTCTGATCAAGCACGGTCAGTGCACAGTAATGGCAGCCCATGTGTATTCACACAAGTTAATTGAGTTTATAGCTTCATTTTAAGTAAGTTATAGGATGCAGTTGCTGTTTCACAGCAATTCGAAATACTAAGTGGTTCTTATATATAGAAGATAAAACTGTGTTTTGAAGCACAACCTCAGGAAGTGCGCAGATGACTCTATAGCTCCAGTGAGGGTCCTGAACAAACATGATTCCAGAATTTCTGTGAAAATACATTTATCCTGGGGGAAAAACAGAACAAAACAAAATAAAACAAAACAAAAAAAACCCAGGTATTTACTAATTTGAGTGTGTGTGATGTTTTACTAATTATTTTGTAATAAAAATCCCATGCTACATGGTGAAGGGTTCATGCTACACCTTATGCCACTAAGGGAGACTACAGTTCTTGCAGATCTACTGGTAAATTCAGCTTTGTTTTATAAATCCTGCAAAGAGTTGTCCTAGTTTTAATACGTAACCTTTTCTCAGATTTGAGTATACTTTGCCTGTAGACAATCAAGCTGTTTTGGTTAAAAATATGAGCTGTTTTTAAGTTAGAACACCGGTTGTGAGGGTCCTCAGAGCCAGACTAGCACTGGCTGCAGTAAGCCGACCGTGGCTGATTTTCAGGTTTCGAAACCTCTGTTTCTGTCGAGACCTCATCTGTGGGCATTGATCATCTTCAGATCTGCTGGAGCATTAAAAAAAGAAAGAAGAAACCTTTAAAGTTTGAAAGGGTCTGGCTTCACTGGAAAAAGTAATCAGAAGTGGTGTTGCCAGTGGCTAGGTAGAAGCTGGCAGCTCCCACAATGCAACATCAAATTTACCATCTCCCACACTCTTAAAGTTTAGATCTAAATTAAATAAAATGTATTTTAAAATTGGATGTTTCTAGAGTGATTTTAAATTGCTCTTTCTGAATTTTGAAGATCTAAATATTCCTGATGTTATCTTTCTCCTATGAGTGCTCTGAGCATGGATTTCCTTATTGGCTTCTGTAATTGCATAGCACAGAAACAAATATTTGTATGAGGGAAGACACGTTCTCAGAGACTTTTAAAACTTGTACAGATTCTCATTTGACTTTCTTGTGTGCTTATTAGAAAAATACAGAGGTAAGATCCCTTTTTTTTTTTTTTCCAGATATAATGTGTTTTTCTTTCTGGGTATATCTGTAACATTTATGAGGTTACCACAGGCTGAGGTGACCAGTGATCCAACAGCCTAGAAAAGATTTCATATATCTCCTCTATGCCTGTTGGCCAAATCCAAGGAAGTGGTGTCTTTTTAAAAGTGACAATTATACCAGATACATTTTTCCTCAGTTTTTTCAAAATATATATAAATCCATACAATATAATGACATTACTTTTTTTCTACATTCCAAACTAGGCAGTATTGTTTTTATTTTCACTGAGAGTGAATGAAAAGAATTGATTCTTGTGCAATCCCTCTTGATAGGAACCAGAACCAAGCATAAGGGAATGCAGATACGAGGGGAATGGAGAAATGGCCTGCTTATGTATAAATTGAGAAGTTCATTAGGGATGACTAGTAAGGGAAGGGAATAGCTCATGAACATATGGGAAATCAGTTTACTTCAGAGAACTAAGGGTGAAAGGAAGGGATGTCTGCTTTTTATTAAAACCTGAAATGCATTATAATTGGCCTGAGTCTTCGCACAGATGGCTTCTCTTATGCTGACATCTGCAAGAGTGTATATAAAGTAACATTAAGAAGCTGTCTCTTGTGGCAGTGTATACACATGTAATTCTGTTAAAAACTAAGTCCTTTGCTATCTGTATTGTTGGGCCTTGAATATGCATGCTGAGAAATTTCATTTGTTTGACAAAAACAAATTACAGAACATGGTCTTTTTTTTTTTTTTTCACAGTTTCTACCACCTATGAGAAAAGTTTTTAGGAATTTTTACTCATTTTTGTAGGTTCCTGTTCATTCGTCATAAATTCCAGATTAACTTTACTTTTTTTTTTTTTTCCCAAAACACAAGATTTCATCTTCTTTTGTTGTTTTTTTTTCTTTTTTTTTTTTTCTGAAGGTTATTTATTTTGAATTTTCACATGTGAATTTAAATTAGTCATTTTCCACTGACCAGTGAGAAGCTTAAATGATATTACAGCATCACTTCATTTTTGAACTGATAGGATGATGGCAATGGATGTGTTGTAATTAATATATCCATTGGTCTGTTCAGTCGTATCCATAATTCGCAGGGTAATACTTTTTAAAACAAGCTGTCAACATAATCCTTCTTTCTTTGTCAGACAACAGGAAAATTAAAGTCAATGGCACCAGGGAACCAATCGAGTTTAAAACAAATCAGTGGTTTGGGGCAACAGTCAAAGCTCATAAAGAAAAAGTTGTGGTAAGTCTTATCCATTTGGTATTAATTTGGAGGTAATGTTTATCTTTTCTTAAATGTATATTTTTAATATCTCTCTGTGTATAGATTATAGAAGGAAGTCTATGATTACGCATAAATTATAAGATTATTATAAAGCAGATAACTTGTAAAAAAATCATTCTGTAAAATCAGATTGAACTGATCGCTTGAAGATGATCCTGCTGCCATGTCAAAATAGAATGCCATATTGGCTATGGAAGTGAACGATAAATTTTTTAAAGCAAATAGTAGATGTAATTTTGAGACTCACAGTAACTGTGAAAACTGTATATTTTAACGTTTTGTATTATGGAGCATTATGAGGGATGTTAAGTGTAGAATGCAATGGAAGCCAAGAATCTGTGCTAAAGATAATTAGTAAAAGAATGCACTCACCTATTTTGTCACATTTACATAGTTTCAGACAGCTATATCACAGCATAGAAGAGCTGCAAAAAAGTCACCATAAAAAAGCTCCAAGTCAGGACTGCTGTCAAATGCCTGTATTGCAGTTTCGATGAGCATTTTTTTCTGTACTGGTAGGGGACCTTGAGTGAGTAGTCTTATGGCTTTGTAAGGTAGCGGTGATGTTGCTTACACGCAGACAGTCTGTATTTACAATTTATGCACTTCAGTTTACATTGGAAATGCTGCTGAAATAAGTTTGATATGAGTAAGTAGTTTGGCAGTATGTTGTTATTTTCACAACTGCAAAGCAATATCTCATGTCTTGACATCTGTTCAAGGCTTCCAGTTATTACTTAAAAGTAGTCTAAGGGAAGAAGTATCTAAAGGAAGTGCTTTCCCTTACATAGTGTGCCTTGTGGATAACCTAGAGAAGAATTTTGACATGAAACAGTTAATGAACAAAACATCACCTTATTCTGTTGTGGAGCTAGCATACACTGTTAATTCCCTGTTGCTTGTGTCAGTGCTATCACAGCTCTCAAACATCGTATTCAGTGCCTTCAGGTACCACTCTTTTGTACCTGCATTTACTTTCTGTTTAAAAGTTAATTACAGAAAGAAAGTATTTGTAAGAAAGTCATCTTTCTGAATTGTCAATGTAATAATCCTAGAGGTAGCTGAAGATTTTTCCTTTTGTGCACTCTACTAAAAATAGTTCACAAACTGAAGTAGAATACTACTTAATTATCGTTTGCTGAATCTTAATCAAATGAGCAGAAAACCTCATCACCAATTCTTGTGCTGTAGCTATACTAACTAAATGTCATTTTGCTTCTCAAAACTCTTCTCAGGCTTTCTGAAACACGTATATAGTTAACACTTTTCAGGTGTTTTCTGCTAAAACTTGAGCAAAAAAGATAGAAAAAAATATATATTTAGGCTTTGTAGACTAAAGGGAGAGAAAAAGAAAATGTAATCCAGCCAACAGAAGCTTTTTTAAACTAAAAATCTTCTTGTCAGGGGCATGTCTTAGAGTGCCTGCTCCTAACCTGGTGTTCTAGATGCTCTGACTTTTCCAGTAAGCTCTGAGTAGCACAGTGGCTCATCCAGCTGGAGCTGATTGCAGAACCAAGGCCAATGCAGTAATGTGAACAACAATGCCTTGACAGAGGCAAGGGATTCGTAAGACAGCAGGCAGTCTGATGGCTGTGACAGGCAACGTGACACAATGCCTTGGAAAACCTCCTTCCATTCAGTACAGGAAGATCAAATCAGTTCTGCTGCAGCGACCATTACCTTAAGACATACCATGACAGGAGTAGGGATGTCTTCAGCCAGATAATGTACAGCTTAAGCTTGGGATTGAGTCCTGTGCAGTGAGCAGTAATAGAGCAAGCATATTACTTGTGAAGCAGGCTTTGGGGGTATTTGAAACATATCCTTAATGTGTAATGTGAGTTGTAGTCCTTGTCAGATTTCATCTGCTAAGGGCAGTAAGTGAAAGATTAGACTGTGTTTTTCAGGTTATAATTTCATTATAAGAAGCAGTGGATCTGCATTTTCGTCTATCAATATGTTATGATCATTGCTGCATGAATGATACTATACCAGCGAGAATCCTTGTCAGCTGTTCATTAAAAACTGCATTTGTCAAGTACATGCGTTTGTGAAAGGCCTGTGAAAAATGTTTCTCTTTTGATAGGCTTGTGCTCCCTTATATCATTGGAGGACCCTCAAAGATAGCCCTGAGAAGGACCCCGTTGGCACCTGCTATGTAGCAATCCAGAACTTCAGTGCCTATGCTGAATACTCACCCTGTCGCAACAGTAGGTATTAATAGAAACAAGCTTGTGTTGGAGGAATTGCTGTTGCACTCAGTGTTTTCATGCTTTCAGTTTTTGTGCAGTCTTGGTTGAATGTTAATTACTAAATGTTATTATTGCGCTAGATGAGGGTTTGAAGGAAAATCAGTATTAAATTGTGTGCCTGCAATTGGATGCTTTATTGTATAATTGAAAGAGGAGTAAATTAAGCTCGTGCAGTTATAGTGATGCGATATAATTGGTTCAACTTAAATGGCTTTAAAATGTAGCAAGCAGATCGTGATAAGAACCAGACAGCATTTTAAACCAATTACTCATGCTTATACTGAGTATAAATCTCTCATCACAGGATCACCACCAGAAGACCAGACCCCACACAGAAACACACAAGCCTCTATCACCATCCATGCCATTATCACCCACAATAGCTCATTTATGAAGGACTTCGGCATGGAAGAAAGCCCCACACATTAGCACTGCTGTTCCATGCTCTTCTCTGTGCTGTTCTGAGGATGTGTGCCTCCACTCCACTGAGGCAGCAGTCTATGGGTCTTAGTTCCTGAAGAATAGGAAAAAAACAGTGCATGTATATTTAGAACCAAGCTCAGTTAACTAGAAGGCTACAGAAAATGCCACACGTTGGGCTAGGCATGCTGCAGTTTCTGCACTCACAGATCAAAGAATTGTTTGTTCAGTTACTTTCCTAAAAGTAATGTGTGTACGATAGCAAATATGATGGGTTTACCTATCCCTTCCTTGGGAAACTCCTAAAGCAGAGCTATGATGTTGTTCAAGCCAGCTAAGACAGGTTGCTCTTTCAAGTTGTGTGTGCTAGCCAATAGCAAGAGAAGTCTGGATGTTGTACCTTGCCACAGTACCCACAGAACAGAGAACCTGCAGCTAGCGTTCTTGCCAGGTGTGCATGGGCTAATTTCAAAGTACGCCTTATAACTAGTCCTTTGCTGAAAGCTGTGCTGCTACTATCAAGTCTCTTGTGGATTATTTTGCCAAGAAGGTACCAGGCATTTTACAGGAAAAGTAGACACACAACTTCACAAAACTGAAAGGTCTCTTTCCTGTGAAGATCTGGAGTCAGCATCATATCACGTAGCTGGATTTTCCTGACCTCTGACAGATGCGTGATAATGTAGCGCAGTAATGCTTTCTGTGGTCTGCCAGAAACTCTGGTCACATAAAGCAACTGAGATAAAGCACTAAACTGAGTCTTGCTACCAAGTATTTCTTTCATAGGCTAATCCTTATCCCTGGATGGACAAATACAGAAAGCAGCTGAATCTATTAAAGAAGTGGTGCCCACAAGATCTGCTTCATGTTCTTCTGATGTCTTATTGGGCCTGTGCCAAAAGCTGATGCCTTTTGGAGAGGGAATGGCCATTGGTATCAGTTTCCCAATCCTGCAGACTTCCAGCACTCTAGTGCTTATAGGGAAGCCCTAAAATGGGTGCCAACACACTTTGTACAATTATGTAAGAGTTTAGAGACTGTAAATAAAAATGGACAGAAAGAAGAAGGATGTTCTTGCATGTACAAATGTGCATCCAGAACTATATTACACTGAAGTCTCAATTGAGCAAATACATATCAATTAAAGAGGTGACCCATGTGAAGAACGTGTGCCCCTTTCCCATGCTGTACTACAGATAATCAGGACGCTGTTTGAACACTGACCCGTGCTGACCCATCATCCACTATGTCAGCATTTCTTGAGAATGCCTTAGTAAACACTTGTTTATGGCAAAGCAGGCAGTGACAACTGCTCCTTGTTATGTTGTTTGCTTTTGTATCTCCAGAAAAATTCAAACTGAGAGATGGTAGCTATAACAAGGATCCTTCCTTGACAGTGAGAGAATAAAGTCCCTAGTAACTTGTCCTCGTTTTCACAACCTTCATGAAGGGACTGCATGTTCGGTGTCCTGTGGAAGGCCTTGATTTGCTCTGCCTCTTTAAAAATAAACAAACAAACAAACAAAAAAACCCACCTTCTTTCCACGTATTTTGGTGGGTTTGCATTTACAGCCTTACAGCTCCAGGAGTGTGTAGACTGTTTTCTGCATGCACTGTGAAATCAGTAAAACGCTTCTGCCCTCATTGCAGGCAATGCAGATCCTGAAGGACAAGGCTTTTGTCAAGCAGGTTTCAGCTTAGATTTTTACAAGGTAAGATCATGCTTCTGAAATACTTTGAATGTATTTCTAATATATCCCCCATGTCCACGTACTGTCCCAGTGGTCAAGAGTTTATGCCCATGCTGTTGCATTTTGTGAAATTGATGCAAGTTCTTTCCTCCTTTGCAAGCTTCAAACTTTTTGTTTTCATTAGTAAAAGAAATATTGCTATCAGCACCTGTTCATCTGTTAGCAGCACTCCAGTTTGGCTCACCTAAATCTAGATTAATAGACAGCCTAGCCAAAATCTGTATGTGCTTCTGTCTCAGTGTTCCACTCTTACATTGCTTTTCCAGAGACCTAACTTTCAGGAAATAGTGGGCAGTCACCAGCTTCTTTTACAAAGTCAGAATAGACTGTATAGTGATGCTTGTGGAGCCAGACTAATGATTAAATCCATTCTTCTGTGAAGGTGGTAGAGGAAAGGCTGAAGGGAAATAGCTAGATGTTACTATGTGCCAAGACAGTCCAGTAAAACTATTGTGGACCAAAGAATATACTTTGCACCTCCTGTTATTACCTGCACCAGTGTTACAGTGCTGGGAGCCCACATGTCTTTCACATCAGTGGAGTTGTTTTCAGTGTTGTGGAGCAGCATTGTTATTCACTCTATTAATAGCCAAGTAGTAAAGACCTCAGTGCAGGGTGCACACAACTGTATTTCTCTGTAAAGCATTGCTCTTTCTTCATAGAATGCGCAGGCCCTCTTTGACACTGGCTTTGTTTTGGTACAAATAATCAGCAGGTTTTAGGATGCTATGTTAGTACTGCAAAAAAACTGACTTTCATTCACATGAAGATGCACAGGGTGATCTTAACTTTGTTTAACCATGTTTTTTTCTGAACATCTGTGTACATACATCCTTTCCTTAATCAGTGCTGTTCTCCCTTATCATTCTGATGTTCTTTTGGTCATTTATATTGTTTTTCCATGCATGCACCATTTTGTTGTGTTCTTTTGTTGTGTAATTTTATTCAATTATGCTTTTTGTAGAATGGAGACCTGATAGTAGGCGGGCCTGGTAGTTTTTATTGGCAAGGTATGTTCATCTGGCTGGTTAACTTGATCTAAGAAGTGAANCTCTGGTCTATTTTCAACGAATATAAATCAGAGAAATTGTTTAACAGGCCACTGAGCATAAAAATAAGTCAGAGAAAATTCAGACTGTGGGTTCTGTAGAGACAAATGTCAACATAAAAATAGTTGTTGCTATTTCAGCTCATTTGTTGTTTAATTAATAAGCTGTTCCCCTAGAAATACTTTTATTTAGAAAGTAGCTGATATCTGTACAGTTAATGTAGTATTTTCAATGTTTTGTCAGTATTTGTTTCTGAACACAACTTTTTATTGCTATCTGCATGTATTTTTAGTCTATTTATGGTATCACTGTAGTTTCACAGATGTAACTTCTCATGCAGATGAAACCTGAAGTAGTTTTGGAAAAGGAAAAAAGGATATTTTTGCTTTAACTGTTTTTGATGTGTGTGGCGTAGCTGATTCCCAGACTTCATCTACAAACTTGCCTCTTGTCAGCCTCATTGATTTGTGTTTTCACTGCCATTCGAAAAGGAAGATCTAGTTGATTACGATGGTAGGGAATGCATGGCATTGAATTTTCCAGTAAGAAATTACTTCCATTTGTCTATTACATTTGTACTGTACAGCTTCAAAAGGTAGCAGTTCTGAAGAAGTTGTGCCTGAAAATGCTTGACTTCAGTTAGATTCAGCACTGTGAAATGGATCTGGAGTTGTTTTTGCGGTGGTTCAAGAGAGAATCAGTGCGTTGTTGTATTGATTTATTTGTACTCATTTCAGGGTAATAATGGAGTAAGACTGAGACAATATGAGCTACATTATCCCTTGCAGCTCAGTTCTGATGTTCCACTAGCTCTGTTTTGTGGCTGTCCTTTGTGTCTCTTTCATTTATGGAGCTGTTTGCATCCAGGTCAGGTAATCACTGCAAGCATTGCGGATATCATTGCGAATTATTCCTTCAAGGATATTATGAGGAAACTGGCACGAGAGAAGCAAACCGGAGTGGCACCACCCACATATGATGACAATTACATGGGTAAGCTAAGCTCTGTCTCAGTTAGCACTATGTCCTAAAAGCATGGGGCTTATATAAATGAGAAAGCAACTGTGAGAGGATTTGAACACATTATGCCTGAAGCACAACAGCACGTTAGTAGTTTGTTGGTTACTTCAGTGAGATGAAGAGCATTCTTTAAGTTATGTGCAACAGCTTTTGAAACTTGAGATCTTAAATGTCTCATTAAGGTTCTTACTGTTTGATCTTTAACAAATAAGCACAAATACAAATTTTTCCTATTTGTCTTTTTTTGTTCCAAGATAATAACTTGAGTTTAAAGTTACTAGAGACTATTTCAGTTTTTAACAGATAAAAGAAAATTCAGTTCTCATACAGTACTACTACACAAATGCCCGATTTATTCTCTAAATATTATATTTATGCCCTATTTATTACTTCAATTGAATTTTTTAAATAACAGAAGTCTGTTTGAAATTATTATGTAATAGTAATAAAAAGGGTCTTTGTGAATCTTGTATCTTCACTAAGAATTTGCATGGTTCACATATCTCTGCGTGCATCACAGGTTTTTCTTCACATAGTTATAGAAAAAGATGTAGTGGAATTAGAAGGCAAAGATGCATCCTTTCATCTCTGCACATAGATTTGAGATTACTGTCGCTGATACAGCCCAAAGGCCTTTATTCTGTCAATATCAATGATCATACTGATTTACCTACACCTCAGGAGGTACTTGACTGTGTCTCTGGAAATCTGGTTTCCTGTGTGGAGCTAAAGCAGGATAGGCACACATTACACTATGAAGACCCAAACTGTGTCAATAGCTACTGGGGCAAACTATAGTACCTGCTTATTTTTCAGACAAATTATTAAGCATTAATGCTTTAGCAGCTCGGCTGGGGGGAAGAAGGCTAGATCTGTTATACTCTGAGACCTGCAGTTAACTGAGTGAAAATACTGTGATAAATATTTTCTCCCACACAGTTTCAGAATACTAATTTTAGAAAATTTACATACTGATGATTAGATGAACAGATAGACCTGATTGTCTTTATGTAATTTTGGAAATAAATGGTTTATCAAGTGTTTTGCTTGTAATTTATTTTTAAACAGGATACTCAGTGTCTGCTGGGGAATTTACTGGAGACTCTGAACAAGGTAAGAAGCCATGCACTTGAACAGAAACTGTATGGCTGTGCTCCTATTAAATTCCTCTGTTTGTGTCTGTACACGTGAACATATCTTTTATCCATCTGAAGCACTGGTGGGTCTGCACTCAATATTCTTAGAGGCAAATATTTCCTTATAAGGTGTATCATGCTGGAGCAGAATTTAAGTAGCCCAAAACTCTGAATCAGTTGTTACAGTATACTTCTGCTTTTGCATCTGTTCTGCAGAGCTGTGAGAGCATCAAAGCTGGATCCAGCCACGCTCGCTGAATTTAGCCGGTTTGGGGCTGAGTAGTTACGAGTGGAACCAACAGTACTATCCTGTACAGTTCTTTGGTCCATACTGAAATTACTCAGCTGCATAGAGGCTGCTGAACCTCAGCACCTGGCTGAGCGGATGCAGCCTGGATTGGAAAAGTCTGTGTATGATGTCAAAAGCACACTTCTGACTGCCACATAAGCTCCATAGCTAAGGAGAGGAGAAAATATTCAGCAGCATCTGGGCAAAGGCACATTACTATACCAGCATACTAGCTCTTGTTGGTGANCAGCCACGCTCGCTGAATTTAGCCGGTTTGGGGCTGAGTAGTTACGAGTGGAACCAACAGTACTATCCTGTACAGTTCTTTGGTCCATACTGAAATTACTCAGCTGCATAGAGGCTGCTGAACCTCAGCACCTGGCTGAGCGGATGCAGCCTGGATTGGAAAAGTCTNATACTAGCTCTTGTTGGTGAAAGGAGCTCTTGACTCTGTAAAATGTTTCCCTAGTTTCAGTTCATGTGCCTTAAGGATGGGGTGCCTGGGACAGTTCATTAGCTGACCCTTTTCATACATTATATTTTCCTGCACAGTCGTAACAGATCAGGTTTCCTGTGACATTAGTCCTCCCCTGAGCCTTGTATTTCACAACAGGAGAAGAAAGAATTTAGTTCCTATTACTAAAATCTGGGTTTAGAGGGGAAGAAAACATTCTATGGGAAAATGAAGTGTTCAATTAATCCTTTGAATAAGGAAAAGCTGAATGCACATGAGTTTGTGTCTGAAGTAGAAGCGTGCCTGAGACTTTTAAATGTTCTGNTCGTGCAGTATTTTGAAATATAATTAGCTGAAAAAAAATCTGTGTTCCCGGTGTTTGATATCTTAAGAGCTATGTATCTTGTGTAAGGCTGACAGTCTGTCAGAAAGTATTGCATAAAGGGTAGCTTTCTTGAGAGGACGAACAGCTCTGTGGTCCAGACTCACAAAGTCAATAAAGACTGTGTACGTTTCTACAAATGAAGCCAGCTCCCCAGAGCTGTTGCTGCTTAATCACTGTAAAATTAGTTTCCTGTCCTGTGCCACTTTGGGTGAAAAAAAAAA
>VXAV01004085.1:0-15754 GCA_013399715.1 Alectura lathami
AGCGGCTCCGCCACGAAGCGCTGCTGCCGCCCCGCAGCCCGGCCAGCGCGTTGACGGCCTGCAGCCCGCACAGGGCAGCGGGCGGGCACGGGCGGTGACGGCAGAAGCAGTCACGCACTGGTGTGAAACACACGACTCTATCCCGTGACACAGGAGCAACCCCTTCAAGCCTTCCATGCAATAACAACTCACCGAAAGCTCTACCGCTCCACAAACTGGTATGAAAGGGCAACTCGTACGAGGCAGCTGTACACTAACATTCCAGCTAATTCGTCATTTGAAAACATCATTAAGATTTTTTTTTGCCAACCTCTCCTCCCATCTTCAAAAAAAAAAAAAAAAAACAACTTGCAGAATGAAGCTTTCTGAAATAAAAGATATCACTAAAAAAAAAAAAAAACCCTATTTTTAGTGAAAATACATGCTGTATTTTTAACCATTTTTTAAAATAGAACTTGAGTATTGTATGCCCTTCAGAAATGAAGAACTTCTTAAAATACATCTATCAGCTGCGTAATACTGGTAATATTTACAAAAAAAAATCAGAGATTTTTTTTTCCAGTGAAAACACTGCACCCAAGCATTTTATTTTCAGACATTTCCAGAAGCTGGAAGGTGCTTACAATACAAATGTGAGCCATTTCATAAATGGATTCATTCCATGTAATGAATAGGAATAGTAAAAAAAAAAAAATGTTTCATTGAAACCTCAGTCAGTGGAGCTGACTAACTACAGATGGCAGACAGCTGAGAAAGAAATTCCTAGTTTAGAAGGGAAAAACTATCTTTATGCACTTTTCTTTCCCTCTGTAACAGAGAATTACAACCATAAGACAAGGATAAGTGCAGTGACCAGATCTGCACCTCTGTTTAAAATCACCGCTGACCCAGTGCCAGTCACAGCTACCTGATCCTCTGAATTTATGTAGAAAGGAGGAAGCAGAGTCTGACATGCAGTTCCTATAAATCTAGCTCGGTTATTAGCCTCAATATCTGTAGGATGAAGACAGAAGTGGAATGCCTAGGGAAACATTCACAAAATCAAAGCAACTATTCCCCCCCCCAATATCTACCAGAAGTAAAAACCTGCCACAAACACTTGCAGACAATTACTTGGTGGCTTGGATTTACACTAGGGGCTTCATTGCACACACCTGAAAGTTTGACTTCTCACCATAACAAAAATGGTGTAAACTCCTAAGTTTTCTTGAGATACAACTCCCAGCCCAGCCCTTGCTTCTAAAGTGATTGCAACAACTGCAGAGCTCCACTGAAGCCACAGCTGGACATCTGAGCCTTCCCAGCACTGTGAAAACAGTGACTGGAATGGAGCCAACTGAAGAGTTCCATGGATGAAGCAGTAAAAAATAATAATAAAAAAAAGGTTAAAACATGCAAGTATTGAAAGAGATGTAGAGTAGGAGAGCGCTCTATTTTTGCATGCACACAAAACAGCAAAATTGCTTCTGCGAGTACGTGGAAACACAAACTCAGAGCCATCCCAAGCTATTATCACTCAGAAACCAGATGCTGTGACTTAACAAGGAACTACAAATGCTCTTTGCTCAGCAGCAAAGAAGAAAAGCGTTAGGAGGTATTCAGAAAGGATAAGGAGCAAACTGCAAGATTACAGATCCACATTGTGCCACCCTTCTCAGCACTGCACGCAGTTCTAACTCCTCCACTTACAGAAGGACTGAGAGGAGGAAACTGCTTAGAAATGCATAACAAGGATGCTCAGGATTTCACCGCTAGCATGACTACGTTGACTAGGGCTCTTCAACACGGCCAAGAGACAAATGAGGGAACATGGTGCTGTCCTGCAGAGCCAGGAGCAGCCTGGATAAACGTAAGGCATAGCTGTTCATCCTGCCAGCTTAAGGAGGAGGCACCAAACAAATCTGGCAGATAGCAAGCTCAAAACAAGAGCTCCTTCTACGCACATGTAAATACAGTGTGGAAAGCAACACAAAAATGTAGTTGTTTCCATAAACCCCAAAGGTACTTGGCCTAAGAAAAGAAATTCCTGCCTAAAATTATTGTAATGCAGAAATCACCCCAATTTAGAGCCTGCAGCAAAATTTAGTGTAGGCTGTGAGAGCACACCAAAAGCACTGTCGTATCTGTGCATGCTCTGCTTTTGCATCTTTCCCTTTGCAAATGCCCACTACAAGAGGCTGAACATTGCTCGTAACTCGTTGGTCTGGCTGCACAAATGCCATGCCATGGCAGCGAGCACAACCTGCAATCACTCGTCGGTTCCTTTCATCCCAAATCAACCCCACTTCTTGCAGAACTACACAAGCCAGTGTTCCTCTTCCTCCAGATTCCCTCTAATCACATATTCCTCACCCCACTACAGATCTACAAATCACAGATTTCTTACACAAATAGCTCCCAAGCTTATCCAGGGTGAGGGAGCTATGGGAACAGACCACTCAATCTGAAAAAAATGCTGCGTTGCCATTGCTGTGGGTACAAAAAGGAGTTAGACCACTGCTGCTGCTTCTGTCCCGTTCCTCTTCGCATCTGGTGCTTTAAAGCATCAAATGTTACCCTTAGGTCAGCACCTGGCGAAGCTCCATGGCAAGAGAAGACATTAAGCAAAGTGAGGCAAAGTGAGAGCGTTAATCCCCTCCACTCCAGTATTTTCCAAACTAGGACAGAGGGGCTGGAGAAAACAGATTCCATCCCCTCTGAGCGCATTTTGCCGACTTAAGGGAGTCATGCAGAGAGCATTCCTCCTAGGTGTGACTTCAAAGCATCCTGAAGTCGCTGCAGGACAGTGGTGCTGCCCTGTCCACTCATGCGAGGGAGGCAGCCAAGTGCTGAAGCTGCAATTTGCCAAGTGGAGCCATAAAGCTGTGTCAATGCAGAACCGACTGCTCAGTCTAGGCCTTTCTCCACCCCAATACCACCCAGACCTGCCTCTTACCTCCCTGCACAGCAGCACCCTGTCCTGGCTAACAGTTGCCAGGCTTCCAGTATTTGGCACACACATTAAAAAGAAGTCAACAGAAGGGTGGAACAACAGGAGAGGGACCACTGGGACCACCTAAGCCCTCTCCAAAGCCAGACAGCATGTCACCCCAGTCCCACAGCTCAGCTCTCATTCACACCAACCTCTGTGCCATGCCCAAATATTCCAGGTGAGTGCAAGCTGACCCAGGGACTGCATTAACCCTTCAGCAGCACGAATGGTCAGGTACCAGTGCTTGGACTCATGCCCCAGACCTATCAGACTAGCAGTGACATTGCTGATTGCCCGGGAGGGAAAGCGCCTGATGCAGCAGTGGCAACCCAGCTTTCGGGTTCGGTGTTCCAGGCTACTTAACATGTAAGCAGACAACCTAGAAATCCTTTCAAGCGTGGGTGAGCCCAAATAACCTTGTGTCAAGGTCCCTGTAAGACTGGATTTTTCTCCTTACACTCCTTGCCAGGTGCTAGGCAGAAGTGACTATATAAACGCAGAATCTTGCAGATCCCAGGAGCAGACAATAGAGCCTTTTGTATATGGCCGCATTTATTAAGATGTCTGGAGTACACCATACTGAGGGAGTTCTCCAGTTACAGCACAAATTACAGACTAGCACACAAGGATTAGCAACTACCAGTATCCCAGGCTCTGCTTGCTGCTTTCCAACAGTCTTCTCTGGAAGATCTGCTCTACACTGGTGAGATACTGAGCTGGATCTTAGCTGCCTCAGCTGGCAGACGTGGCTGAGTTTACCTTTTTTCAGCTCATGCAGAGCAGACCAGGCACCTCCTCCTCACTGTTATGCACAGGGCAGTGCAGGCAACATAACCTGTTCTCAAACCTGAACAAATCTTGTAATTTAATATGGGGAGAAATATTACTGCTGCATTTTGCTGCTAGACATAAGCAGTACTTTAGTTCTTTAGGTAAGTTTTAATTTTACCTAGCACCTGGGCCCCAGAAAAATTAAAACTGCTATTTAATTTTTCATCACACCTTTCCAGTTTAGGTGGTTTTAGATGTTACTGCCACATCCACAGCAATAGCTTGTTCCTTTCTCTGGAGAAATTATCAAAAAAATCTTACTCAAGTGATGTGATCATGTATACAACAGACAGATGTTTGATTTTAGTGCCAACTTTTTTTTTTTTTTAATATAAAAAACTTCTTAAAATTTCTATTAAAAGACCAGCCCAGGTTAGTATATTCAATGCCTGAAAGCAGTTTACCAGTTTCAGACCAGCAGTATTGATACAGACCTGCTGAGGTCAGAAGAGGCTGTAAGCAGTGTGCACAAAAATCTTTTAGTTGAAAAGTGTTATGAACTCTTCCAGTCCAAGCACACACTGGGGGAAAAAAAAAAAAAAAAAGGAACCAGAAATGTGCAAGAGGTGCTGTTAAGGTGGAAACATTTCTACAATACCTTCCAAAGCCAAACATGAGACATTCCAGCTTAGCTGTCCACCCGCCTCCTGCAGCTCAGGAGGTGCCACCGATGGGTTCTTCCACCCTCTGCCTGAAGGTTAGCAGTGTTGAGAGCCCACCAGCATTTGCTCCCAGGCTCTTTGTGACTCCCCAGCTGCTAACCAGGTCTCTTGAGCAATCGGTCTATTCCCCCAGTAAAGAAGGCTCAGCTGATGTAAAGATTTGTGTCATACTCAAAGGGACACTGTCTCAGCCAGCCACAAAAAGCAAATTAATCTGTCTGCAGCTTGGCCCAAACCCCAACAATTTCTGCATTGCTATTTTATCTTAATGGTCAGGGTTCTGAGAGATATTCAGCTGGACTGTATATGAAATAAATATGAATGAGGAATTTTTTAAAACCACCTCCACCATGCTGCTAATGGAAGCTCAAGCTGAAGCTCAGAATGCTTGCTTTTAGGGCAAGATGCCAATTCTCCTGATACTCATTTTGCTGCTGCTACAGAGCAGCACCTTCACAGCTGATTTCTGCCTTTTCAATGATTCTGAGGTGCCTCTGTTTCCCAGCCAGCCCTCAAAACAATACTATACAAGCTACAGTTGATATTTTGTCTTGTTATATTCTAAGTAGTTTATTTAAAAGAAAACTCGTGTTCCACCTTTTTCTAGCTGCTACTTTATTGCCTGGGACTTTCTGGCACGGAGAGCCCAACATCAGACCAGAAGTGGAGATGTTTCTCTCTTGCATCTGAAGCGACCTGAAGCCCAACTAGCTGTCATTTGTAACAGATTTGCTTTGGACACCAAGGTCCAAATCTTGGCCAAGAGTCAGAAAGCCGGCATTTGGACAGAGCCCAAAGCTTCCATAGATCTACTGCAATATCTACAAAAACTCTACGTTCAGGAAAGACCAAATCTGCATATACCTTTTTGTCAGCTTAAAAGCCTTTGCCTGGCTGAGAATCAACAATACGTTAATATTGAACTTGAGTATGAAATTCTGATTCTCAGTAACATCTCCTCTTTGATTCCTTGGGTAGGAAATCTTAATTTTGTCAGTTAACCTTTTACTCCTGCAATACTAAGCTTTTCGTGTTTCAGAGCTTCTGTATGCCAAGATTGCTAGTCTTACATGCAAAGGCCACGCTTCTCTCCATCTGCGGAGGTTTAATCCCAAGAGGTTCAAGTGTTCTTACTAGTTGCTAGAATTGTTCAGGCTTTTCCAATTAAACTACAAACTTGTAGATGAAACAATTCGTACTATTCATCAGGGCAGGTTTTTGTTTGTTTGTTTTTAAGGCAAAAAACACCCTGAGGCCAATGCTAAGGGTCTTCGTGTAAAGATTCCTTCATACGCAAAAACAAGTTTCAGTGTGTCTACAAGCCTGTACTCAAGATTAGAAGGAACTATGCAGAATACAGCTTCACTGGCAACAGAAATTCAAGGGCACAGAAATGAAGACGAGCTATTTCTGGCAACCATAAGAGTACTTCAAAAACATTTTTCAAGAAATCCAGGCACTGCTCCCCCCCATGAAGTTTCTAGAGGAACATTCTCAGCACTGCAATACCCCATCAAAAATACTATTTTAGGTTGTTCTGAAGGCAATTCCTGTCCTTGCTGCTAAACTTTTTACATTATGTGGTTTATAATTTGTTGAACAGGAAAGAGGGGGAACATTAATTCCCACAAACCAAGCCTCTTGTAAGCAAGAGCAAATAGGTAACTTCATGAAGTTAACCAATACACTGCAGGTGTGTATTCTTCCTCTTCAGTGATCTTTAGATGATCTAAAACTACATTTACTTTTCACTCAACAGTTTCAAAATAAGGTCTAAGCACTCGAGTTTATTAACTTGTTAGCTCCTTCTCACATACACAAAACTACTGAACTTCAGGTCAGTCTGTAATCATTCACCTGCAATCCTTAAACTGGCACTGAGACAGTGTTCCTTCAGCTTCAGGGAACTCCAGTCATAAGTAACAGCGCTGTGGGGGTACTGACTTGTTAGAGGCCTGAAGTACAGCCCAGGGACACTGAAGGTAAGAGCATACATCTGTACTCCAAGTTTTTGCCTCCAGCATAGCTCAAAATGAGCAGTAAAGCTGGCCTAGCACTGGGACCTTTGCTGGTCTGCAGTTCTTGCTGGTTTTCATTAGTGTCAGAGTTGCAAGCAAGGTCAGAGTTAGAGCATCTTCAAAGAAAAACAGTAGCTGTTACTTCAGCCCTCTCCCAGCTCTCCCCATCCACTTCCCTGCAGTTGCAAACACATGCACTATTTATGCACTTTACAACCCGTGTTACACTCATGTTCCACATCTTTTTAAACAGAGATAGGTCATAATTGCAAAGTAACATTCAAACACAAATGAAAATCTCCTCAGCAAACTCCCAGGCTGGAAAGGATCTCCATCCTTCTCCTGTTTGTTACACTGGTCATCCTCAGACAGAATACTGAGCAAGGCAGATTTTGTCTGACTCAATACAGCCATTCTTCTGAGCACAAAATA
This sequence comes from Alectura lathami, assembly GCA_013399715.1. NCBI lineage: Eukaryota > Metazoa > Chordata > Aves > Galliformes > Megapodiidae > Alectura > Alectura lathami. Next base: position 6,915 of record VXAV01004085.1, read on the forward strand.
CTGCTTTGCCCTTGGGAACCTGCAGGAAGTTTGAAACAATGGCTGAGGAGTACCCTCCTCACAGCCCTGATGGCCCAACTTGACTATCGACTAAAAGCTGTGTCATGCTTGAAAAAAATAGAATTGTACTATTTCTCCAGTTTGTATCCTCTACAAAAAGCAGACAAGTGAGGACAGACAAGCAAAAATATTTGTAATACTGGTTCTAACAAGCGCATAGAATGCAAGTTGCTGGCCACATACAGACACAGCTTATAAAGGCTTCTTTCCATCTGTACTCCACTCACCTGGAAGTAACATTCGCCTGAATTCATTCATGCTCCAGATTACATGGAGCATGACTCCATGTCATGCTAACTCAAACTGCCCTCTCAGCTGTGGGAAGGTGTATACAGGAAAAAAACAGCAACCCAACCTCAGGGTTAAATACTCCCCAACACTGAAAATACCCTTCTTTGGACAAAGTCTAACACCGCTCAGCCTGCTGTGACAGATCAACTCTCTCAAGTGAATGAGCCTCTCCCCCTCAAGAACTCATTATCGAGCTTTCACCTTTGGAACTCATCACTTACCAACTGTTAATTTAATTGCAGCATCCATCCTTACAGGTACAATGCATAATGAAGGCGTATATGGTATGTTTGTACTATTTAGAGCCTGTCTGAAAGGGAAGGCAGCAACACCAAAGGGGGCACCCAGTGTAGCTGCAGCCCAGGCAGCACACTTCTGTGCAGGCTGGTAGGCTGACAGGACACTGAAATCGCCCCTTCCCACCTTGAGCAAAGAATTTCAGGTATTATTCCTAACATTTCAAAATTTGTGATGTTAACTTCCTGCATCACCATTAGTCTCATATTCTGAAACATTTGTTCATTTTCATAAACATGACACCACTGTGACTTTCTTCGGTTATCTATGTGCTGCATCCCAGAAAGCATTTGTACCAAAAGCTGTGCAGCTAGCAGGCTCATCCCTGGCCACATCTTTTCTCAATGCCAAGCGAGATTTTTCATTATGAAAGTTACTGGAGACAGGCTTTCACCATCTCATGCACAACTGCAATACGGTTCTCTGGCCCCCTTTATCTAACACTTTTAATCCCAGATCAGAGAACACCCCCAAGGAATGTTTCAGAACAAGACTTACCAAGTACTTTAGGTACCTGAAGCACCACCCATAATCCTGAAACTCTCCCTAGCCTTCTGATGCCATAGATCAGAACAGCAACTCATCCCGACGAGTTTTACTGCATATGCACACAGTACAGTCTACTTAAAAGCTTCCTCGATGCTTTGTTACCTTCAGCCACAAAGACAGTACCATTATACTCCAAAAAACACCACAAACATACTCTTCTTACCCCGTGTTATATAAGCTACCTACAGATCCCTACAGAATAGCCAGTACACTACTTACCAAACACTGCTGCCCTATCACCCATTTCTCAGGTCTTCAGCATCCTTTTTGCCCCCCAGAAGACAAGTGAATGACCATGCTTAGCCTGGCCACTTTGACTCGCCATCTGACTAGCTTCACCAAATGCTGTCAACAGCATCGGCTTCATAATAATGCAGTGGACTTGAGGGAGACTGGTCCCTCCACGCTTCTCAAGTGCGTGATTGCCAGTGGAGCTTACATTGTCCGGGAGTCGGTCACGCAGAGTGTGGAATGTCACATGTTCAGCACATCCCGTACCAGTACAGTAGGAGGCCTCGCTGCCTTCGCAGCTCTTGCTTGCAACACAGAAGTTGTCAAGGAACACCTCAAGTGTTCACAAGTGTCACAGACCTGATGTGCAACAGCTAGCACGTTTGCCACATCCTCATCTTTATTCAAGAAAGAGCATGTACAAAACACAGCACACAGAAATACCTACCCTTGTCAGCAACATTTAACAGAAGTAACAAATCCTGTTGAAAGCAATCAAGGGAAAGATGTTCTGTAGTTAACATTCTGCAGCTTCTGACACATTCTATAGATTGAGTAACACCCAAAGCAGAGGACACCCAGTGAGCCGATACACTCCTGGAGCTCAGTCACGTCACTCACTAGCGCACACTGCTGCAGTCAGATGGCTTCTCATTTCTGACCTACCCCATGCTTTAGATGCTGCTGCTTAGTGTCCTGTACTTCGGTGGCACTGCACTGACAGAAGTGGGCTTTTCAGGCATTTCATATTTAGAAGTAACCTTATGCCATGAGCTACAGAAACTCTTCCAGAGCCCTTGTGGAAGTGGACTGCTAGCATCCCACGCTGTCATTTTTGGCTGCCCCTACATGCTTTCCGTATTTTGGTACATTCCAAAAGCATTCAGTAACTGTAGCACTATTGATTGGTGGTAATCATGCAGTTGTTACATCCCTTCCTTTATAAAGTGTTCTTGAGAATGCCACACATACATTGCATCTATGCACTTAAATCGACCTAATTTGTCTTTACAGGCAACTTACTCCAAAAACCAATTCACAATCCTGCCTTCCTTTGCAGTAGGGTGCTGATTTCCTAACACAACAAACATGCCCTCAGCATGCTACTGCATGGCTAGTCTTTAAGTGACTGCTCCAAGCAGAGAGGTTTCAGTGTGTGCACTCTTCAACTCTGACATTTTTCCCCACCAGGAAACAGGTAACACTGCCAGTGACTCCTTCAGAAGGTGCACTTCCAGTGTTGTGTTATTCATAGAATGGCCAGGGCTAAAAAGGACCCTAAAGACCATCTAGTTCCAACCACTTGCCATGGGCAGGGTTGCCAACCACTAGACCAGGCTGCCCAGGGCCCCATCCAGCCTGGCCTTGAATGCCTCCAGGAATGGGGCATCAACAGCTTCTCTGGGTAGCCTGTGCCAGCGCTTCACCACTGTCTGAATGAAAACTTTCCTCCTGATATCTAAACTAAATCTCCCCCCCAAGTTTAAAACCATTCCCCCTTGTCCTATTGCTATCTACCTGTGTAAAAAGTTGCTCCCCCTCCTATTTATAAGCTCAAAGCATTGGTCTTCTCAAACTAAGTTGTCAGCTCTTGGAAATCCCCCTTTCCCTCTCTCCCTCACAGTAGCCAATGCAAGATCTAGTCCATGCCTCCTCTGTAAGAACTGCCCTTGTGGCACCAGAATTCCCTCTAAACACATTTCATGGTACCACACCACCACTTCGCCTACTTCCTTCCATCTCTCAGGTGACACCTTCAACAAGCAGACTCAGTAATTTGGATTTGTGTAACCAATTGTGTGTGGCCTGCCAGCAACTTTCATCATTTTATTGCACATGCTCAGTATCAAGAAGTCTGCACACTCTTACTTTTTAAGGGAGCCAATGCTGTGTTTCTTTGTCATGTATTGATGCTCACTGCTCACTCTCTTAATGCTACTGATACCCTCCCCACAAAGGGCAGCTCAGTGGTTTGGGAGAAGTGTTGTTTTAAATACGCAGAGACAAATTTTGGTTCATATGCAGTTTTGAAAACAATCTGCTAAACAATTTCAACAACTGCTTCAGCAGGATTTTAAAAGCATGGTCCCACTCCAAGCGAGAAAAGCTCTTCAGGTGTTACACTTTCTTCCAGTTACATCCACACTTGTCAGGCAGCACTGACAAAAACGTTCCAACTCACTGGAAAAAGGAGAACAAGGTCTAAATAAAGTGGTTCAACTGAGGGAGAAATTAAAATTTGCAAATAAGCACACATTTTGTAATTTTTTTTTTTTCCAAAAACACCTAAAACACCATAAGAACTCGTACTACTCTACAGAAAGTTTCAATCAAGTCTTTTGGTCTCATCTCAGATGCCGGATCCGTATGAGAGTTTTCAGCAAAGAATTCAGGTTCGGGATAGGATCATCACAGATGAGATGCAGAAACAGTACTACAAAGGTAGACTCTAATACGAGATGTATTTTTTTTTGGTAGTGTTGCTGATCGCAATATGAAAAATTGAACTTTCTCATTCCTTTGACATTTAAATAAGGTAAACATTTAAAACTTCACATGTGGATTTGAAGGTTAGCTAAGGTTAGGCACAACTACAGACACACCTCAGGGAGCAAGTGGTCTTAAATTCAGTACATGTACAGAGCAAGTTACTAATCTACTGTATCAGTTATTGAAGTGTATCAGCAACAGTCATAGTACCAAAAATTTCTAACCTGTAAGCACAGAATTAATTCAGCCTTAATGATAAAATGCTTGGAAGCTTTTTAATTACATACCTGAACAAACTAAAAGCATTTGTTCATCCAGTTTTGGCCATTTTCCTGCCTGAAAAAGAGACACTTATTAGTTCAGTAGTATTTTCTTCCATCACTCAAGACACAGCTTCCTATTTGCTCTCTCATACAGACCAACAAGCTGCATTATTAAACGTGATGGACTAGCACCAGCATTCAGCAAGTTCTATGAAACTTAACCTAGGATTATTCTCACATCAAAGTAAGATTTTTTTGTTGCATGTCTTGCCCTGACTCTGCTTATCTTCGCTATAAACTGTGACAGTTAACTGACCAGTCAAGTAATCCTACCATAATCTAAAGCTTCATTTCTGAAAACTGGCCAATACATGGTTCTCAATTCATATCAAAATATTACAAACTCCAGAACAAGCTCAGATCAATCGAAAAGCATAATAAGAACTGCATCCAGATTGCAGGACTCCCCAGTCAACAACAGGAAAATTCAGCACCCCATTTTGATGTGAAGGTGACAAAACTTAAGGTGAAGGCCGAGATAGATTATGAAACATTTTCCTGTTTTCCATGATGCAGACACACAGCCCCTTCTACATCTCAAATATGCCAGTCAAAATACAGTTGTTGACATGTCACCTTGTACTTTTTCATGGGGTGGGCACGATAACATAGTTAGAAGAACAGTTATTTAGAAGAAGTCATCAAGTTAAACCACATTTGCTGAGCTTAAGGCATGTAAGAACTACAAAGTCAGTCATCTTCAACATTCCACCTGTTCTGACATTACAGTAGTTTAATCTCAAGTTAGATACATCTGCTCTTCACCAAGTAAACAGGATGGGGATATGTTCTTCACTGGTTTTAAGCATCACTCCAACAGACCAAGCTCTTCAATTTAATGACAACATTTACTGGTATTCATACCTTCCGGAGGCAGCCTTCAAGCACCCCTGCAAGTACAAACAGCAGCAGTTAGTTTCATTAACAAGGCTTGCTTCTTTCAGTTTTTCCTCTAATCAGCCACAGAGCTGCACTTCCTACTCATACAGCTGCCTGTCTCAACAACGCATCTCACAGGTAGTGCTGCTGCACAAGTTGCACTCCCACATTTGAGCTTCACATGCTGGGACAAAGCTGGCTCTTCAGAAGAAACTGCTGGCAGTTAGCAAGGTCTTTAAATACCTTTCTTTAGGAAGGAGGAGGAAAGTATAGATGTGTAGTAAGACAGTAAAATTAGAGCCTCACACTTTTAGATTCTGACTTTTTAAATAAATGCTGAACTTGTGGGCATTCAAGCACAACTTCAGTACATGTCATTGACAAAGACTGAATTCAGACACATGGGTAAGAACGAAGCTCTCAGGAAAACAGCTCACAAGACAAGTGAGGCACAGCAAGTACTCATGTGCAGACTTTTTGCCTGATGGAAGTATGAATTTAGACTAACTCTGAATTAGTTGAGCACTAGAGCTGAAACAACTTTAATATAACTGTAGGAATTAACCCCAGCTTCCCTTAATGCCTTTACCTTAACAGGGCTTTCTGAGAGGGACAAAGTGCCAGTGTCATCACCAGCGCTCAAAATCCAGCAACACTTTATCTCCTTACCTGGGCAATCTCAATACCTGGCTGGAGTTTGTTACATCTCACCTCAAAGACAGGATACATCCAGTTACAGCAATCTGAGCTTCCCTCCCCCTGCTCTTAAAGATGTCCATGTTGACATGGACATAACACAAAAAAATCCTTACTCCCACAACTTTGGAAGGTAAGCGGTTTTGCCTCAGAAGCCAGATCCGTATGCAGTTTTTCATCAACAAATCAGGTTTGGCAATTTCATCACAATCCACCACTTACAGAATTACAGCTGCCCCCCAGTATCAGAGGGTGGCAGCCATGACACAAGTCATACATTCCTATACACATCACAACACAAGCTTTACACAGGTGTGCAGGAAGGGGAATACTCAGCTTTCAGAGGGAATACATTAAAATAAACGAAGTTCCAACAGTTTAACAACAAAATATTACCTCTATCTGCTGTAGTGGAGTTGCCAGGAAACCTTTCATCATGACGCTCAACATTCCCATTATTCAAAGCTGTTCATGTGCCATTCTGGAAGTGAATGAAGTGGTCAGTTGGAGCATGCTCAGTCAGTGTAACACCCCACTTGGAACAACCCTGTGTTGGTCTCCGGGATCACCCTTCCTCCCAGCTTTTACTTTCCAGACTCAGCCACTGGCCGTAGGCACTTCAGTCAGACACATTAAACTGAACACAGATCCTGGTATTGTTTCTTAGCACTTCCAGAAAGTGAGAATATTGACCGTAGTCCTAAAAAGGTACATTTTAATAACAAGCTTGGAACTACATTTGCTTGTTTGTTTACATTAACAAGACATCTCCAGGTCACCTTTGCTTTCTTCATCTCAACTCTGTTATAATAATTTTCTGATAAAGTGCACATTGACAATCAGAAGTCACCTAGAGGCAATCTGTGCCAAGCATACTACATACACTTCAGACAGGTGTATTTTACCAGCTCCCTCAAGTGCTCTGAAACAACTCCCAACTATTCACCCACCTTCCCAGTCCTCAATTCCAACACAGATCATGTCAAATAACATGCCTGAAACACACTGACAATTCTAAAGCTAATGACAGTCCTATGAGTTTGATCACTTATGCTGCTAAGGCATTTACCATGTTAATTTATCAGAGATCATTCAAAACATACACAGCTTTCAGGAAAATCCACTTGTGTGTACCAAATACTCTTCTAGTTCTGACGGTGCTTCCATGACAGGCTAAAATTGAAATTAAGCAAAAATTAGTTCAAGTAGAAAACGTCTCTCGCAGTGGTCTAGCACCATCTCACAAGCTACTATGTCAGAAAGTGATCAGCAAGCACCAAAATCTCTTTCCATTAAAAGAAATCAGTCTACAACAGACTTTAAGATCTCCCAAGTTGGGATCCTATACACACTATAAAAAAGCTGCCCTGGACTAATTTCAGACCTTTTCGCAACTGTTAGGATGCCTCAAGAACCAAGCCCTTTAAGCTTCTGTTTCACAGTATTTTACACTAGACATTCATGCACAATACAATACTTCAGCCATGTAGGCCTTCATGATTAATGAAGTGCCACAGAAAAAGAAGTGATACTAAAAACCTAGGCACTGATCTCCACTGAGTGGAGAGCACGGAACTCATGTACTCATCGCTCTAAAAACGACCAGGAAAATGCGGTGTCCTGCAGCTGTTTTTCTGTCTGGTCCCACTCAATAGCCACACAAAGATGGCAACCTCTGGCACTTCACACACTTTGCATTTTTGACAAGAAACAAATTCATCAACAATACAAAAGCAGTGCAAGAAACCAAGTCCATTACCTCAGTGCTTCTGTACAGTGTACTGGGCATCACTGAAAGCTTCCCCTTCACACCTAAAAACAAACAGCAGACAAATCAAGACTTGAAATCAGCACAGACTTAAGAGCCAGGCCACTAAATCATGAACTAAAACTTCCTAAAGACTCAAGGAAATATTGCTTTAGCCTCAGTTTGCAGGTCTTCCAAAAGCAGCAGGAAATACAGCCCTCTCAGTAACAAAGGAACAATTTCTGCCCAGAATTCCATACTGAAAGCACTGCAGAAATAACTGCACATACTCCTTTACGCATAAACAATTTTTTAGACCAAGAATTCAATTTTAACTACACATCCAGTATTTAAACCTATCAACTCATCTAGCAAAAGAAACAAGACAAAGGAAAATGTCTGTTTTGTTACATACATTCCAAATATATAGCTTCTAACAACCACCTTTACGACTAGAAGCCGTGTAGATCAAACAAACTATGTGCTGTTAGAGGTTGCTAAACTTGGCTTTATTGCAGATCACAGCAACATAAGCCATGAAGAACTCGAGCTAAATGCATTTATTGCACCCAATAACCACGACCTACTAACAGCTTGTAAAGATACAAGGACTCTACTGCTCAGTAACCTCAGGTCCGACTCGCTGTCTCCAGACAGGTGAACCCAGCACGGAACAAATGCTGCCACCCCTAATCGCTGCCTGCAGGTAAGAGCCCAGAACCCCTGATGCTTCTCTGTCACTGCAAATCCTGCTCAAAAAGAGAAAGGTGTCCGAGGAAATACATTTTTGATTGGAAAAGTATTTAAATAAATAAAGCTCCTTTTACCCTCCTCTCATCGTCTAGCAAGAAAAGAAAGCCTCAACAGCTGAGGCACGACACAAAGACGTGCACCGACCCTACCTCGCACTAACAAGGCCAGGAACTTCCTCAAGGAGCCCTAAGCTCCCATCAAACGCCTCTCTCCCATCGTTATACCCCGCGGCATTCGAACGGATTCTTTAAACGACAACTAAGCGAGGTGGAAGGCCGCCTAGCCCTAGGAAGGGGCTGCTTCCACCCCCAGATTCAGGGCCGACGCCGCCGGCCGGCTGCGCTCATCCTCCGATCCCACGGGGGTCCCGGCCGCGCGGCCACCGCTCAAAATGGCGCTGGCCAGGCAGAACCCCGTGGGGCCCCGCCCGCACCGGGGCAAAATAGTACCCTCCGCCACGCGGCCGCCGCCGCCGCCAACTACAATCCCCAGCGTGCCCCGCGCCGCTTCCGGCAAGCAGCGCC
>VXAV01004085.1:21034-38420 GCA_013399715.1 Alectura lathami
AGTTCCCTGTTCAGCCATTTCCTACCTTTGACCTGACTTTCAATGCTCTTTCCCAAAATTTTTCTCACTTCTTTTTGAGATGGCAGTCCCAAAGTGGAAGCAGGCACAAATTCGCCTTATACAGCACATGATGATGTTCTCTATTCCTCGTTTCCTATCACTTCCCAAACTTTGCCTTTCTTTTTATTGTTCATGGGTCTAACATTTCCACAGAACTCTGTCATAGCTGCAGCATCTTTAGTACCAAAGCAGTTTCTAGTGAGGGCTCACACACCACCGTTCATCAATTAGTGTTTCATCTGGTTATGTTGAAACTGCAGCATCTTCAAGAAGTTTGAAGCAACTTCTGTGATGAATGCCTCATAAGTGAAAAGTGGTCAGGAGTGGGAGTTTCCCCCGGACCTTTAGCACTGAACAGAGAAGCAAGAAATGAATGCAATTGCCTGGCTCAGTTTTCTCTGAACAGATTTCCTGTGCCTCTTGAATTTGGAAAGGGGTATGTTGTTAGTTTGGACAGAGTAAGCACCTTTATCCTGGCATGTATTTCTGTGGTCTTCAAGTCTTTCTTAACGGTGAGTTTATGCCTTCAAGACAGTGTCCTCGGTTTATCTTCATATCACTTGTGAGGATGTAATGTGCATAGACGTGTCTTTTAGTTTTGTTTTTAATAAGCATCCTTGTTTTTAGGCACCTCCTCTTTCTAAATTTGAGTACAGCTGTGGTGGTAATTTATTTTTAGTTGCTTCTGCAAAGATGGAGTGTCTAAATGTGCAGCAGTTGCTCGTACAGACTCAATTGTTCACTGACATACTCTAACCAGGTTGTATGTGGCTAAAATTAACAGTAAAGCATAACTGAGCTTCATATAGCACAAACAAAAACAAAACAAAACCTTCTGCATGTAGTTACTTAAAGGAAGCAATAAAGATGGTATATCAAGGCAGCCAGGTTAATGAATACTAATTTTAATTAGCTACTTTTTCCTCTGTTTGCCAAGATAAGTCTATGTGCTGCCTCCAGGAATATGTGATTGTAACCACTCTTTTTTTTTTTTTTTTTAACAGAAGTGTTCATTATCTTGACCTACAGAAGGATTTCAGAATGCCCCACAATACTTAAGGGAAATTCTAATCCCAGTCTTTGTTAGTACTTGGGAACCTCATCTCTCTCTCACTGTTGAAATCTCTTTTTATGCAATTCTGCATAAACTGCACATTACTGAAAGATAATACGCTTTGTTTAACTGCTGTGGGGTTGCTGCTTATCTTACTGGTGTTTGCTGCCCCTTAAGAGATGAAACAAATAGATGAGAAAAAGCATTGAAGTGTAAATGCTCCAGAAAGAAGGGAGAAGAACAACCTGCAGGTTAACATTCTTCTCATAGCCCTAGGGCCCAACTAGTAATTAATATTTGCACTCACTTCATTAATTTGCAGGGAATAAGGAAAAAGGTCTTTTGTCATACAGCCTTGACAATATGAGTGTCAGTCTCACTTTTAAACAGGAAATATCTCTTCCCATTCCTTAAAAAGAGGCTGTCTCTGGAAAGACAAGGCTGCTGAGCTATTTGATTTTTTTAATCCAAACCATTTTTAAGATTGCCACCTTTCAGAGACTTACAGTTAAAATATTTGATAATCACACCATATAAAAAATCAAGAAAAACAACACATTTAACTTGCTTTTTCTGAAACTAAGCAACATGTGAGCTATGCAACAAGATAAAAGTTGTAAAACTGCATTCCATCATCTGGGGTTGAATCTGGGTATGGTAAGTACAGATCTCTGGGTAAGAAAGAGGCACTCCCTTTGGAGTGGAGATTTCTTGGCAGCTTCTTTAACTGTTTGGAATGTTCCATCTGATCAAGTTAAGTATAAAAGATGCATACATATGATTTTACTCATAGCACGCATATTAAAACACATTTTTTTTTCAGTAGTAAAAATGTAGGAAATATAAAGCTGCATCAGGAGAGGATCAGGCTGGGGGTTAGGAGAAGGTTCTGCCCCAGAGGGTGGTGGGCATGGAACAGGCTCCCCAGGGCAGTGGGCACGGCCCTGAGCTGCCGGAGCTCAAGGAGCATTGGGACACTGCTCTCAGACACAGGATCTCTGTGGGTCCTTTCCAGTTTAGGATATTCTAAGTCAGTTACAGAAAATTAACTGCATTATCTCCAGTGCTTTTTAATAGATTTAATTTTGCATTGTCTTCACTTAGAATGATGCATAAATCTTTTCTTATATGAAATTTATGTAGACACAGGTATTCCTCAAATCTTTTTTATTGTGGAAATACGTTTCCATGCTGTCTTGCTCATAAAGATAGAAAGCTTTCCAGGACGGGCTAGTGCATTAGCAGGCTTTGTGAGCGTATCTTGCTCTTAGTGTCCCAGCTCTTCAGGTATAGGGAGAGTTCAAGCAGCACTTCCTAGAGGTGTGTTTTAACTCATAGAGGTGAGTAGACCTCATGAGCTGCTGCTGGAAGAGATGACCTTGTTCTTCCCTCCTTCTCTGTCACCACAACGGGTGCTACAAGCAACTGCTGGGGGTGACAGAATTTTTTTTTTTTTTTTTTTTTTTTTTCCAGCTTTAGTTTTCTAGCTAATCAGCCACCTGAACTGACTCATACTGTGGCCACCTAACCACTAGATTTAACAGAAGGGAAGTGGTGGGAGCACACACCCTGGGCTGGGGAAGATTTCAGCAGAGCGATCTCCCTTGACAGACAGTTTTAAATATGTTGTGAAACCTCACCTTCAATCGCTCCAAAACAAAGGGCAGCACTGCGCCTGAACATAAGAATTAAAATAAATGTTTGGTGTTCTTCTACCGTATGCTAGTCTACTGTTTGCTCTTGTACTTTAAGAAAGAAACCATATGTATTATCCGAGTGAAATGAAATTATTTGCACAGTTTATATTTAAAGCAGTATAGTTTACGTCTGGCATTACTTCAGGACAAGACAATCATGATGTTCTTCCCTAGGATTTGTAAGATCAGTCTGTCTGTTGGAGGTGGGAGGTTGAATAACTTTAAAGCTTAAAGAAAAGGTAAACTACTATATTGCAGACACCCAAGAAGGGAACACAGCACTGCAAATTCGTATTGGCTATAGGCAAACACACTCCCTTGTCCTCTCTTGCCTCCTCAACAGTGGACAGTAAAATAAGACAAGGCAATCCCCTTTGGCCCTCAGTTCTACGTTCCTGCTGTAGGCAAAGAACAAGGCAAGGCTGCCACACCTTGTCAGCACAGAGAACTTGCTCTTGGCTACAGACCATGCAGCTAGTAGGCAGATGAGATTTACTTACATGGTTCATGTGACGAGAAGCGATTGCACTGCCCATGGTAGCAAGTGTGCAGTGTTTCTAAGTATAGGGCCAAGTGGAGCAGAACAGTTGTGCTATGAACCTCGAGATGGGGGCCTGCTGTAGATGTGACCCCTCAGCACCTCTCATTTTGCAATTGCTGCTCAGAGGGTGCTCCTGTCAGCATACTTTGGGACCGTGCCCTCTTGGGAGTCAAGGGTGGATGACTGAGAGACAGACCCGCTGCTAATCTCTGTTCCTTCTCAGCAAACGGTGCTGGGGGAACTTTCAGACAGCTCAGCAATCAGATCTGAGAGCAGGGGCAAGCAGCTGGCACTTAACCTCATCTGGAATAACACCCAGGTCAGGGTGGAAGCATGGGGTCTCGTACAAGGCAGGAAAGGTTTGGCCACGGCCAGGTCTTGGGAGGGGTGATGAGCCCAGTGCCCATGGTGTTGTGTAGGGAGGTCAGGGTGCCGGAAAGGAGGGTGGAGAGGGTGGCCAGTGGTGCTGGTGGCTGCATGCACAGTGTGTTAACACTTGCTATAGTGCATCCAACTATTTCACAGGAGCTGGCGCAATTCCCAGGTTTATTGAGTGGCCCTGGCTAGTGCAGGTTGCCCTGCACCAGAGTTGTTTCCGGGATGCAAAGGGCTGGTGTCATGCAGAGTAATGCCATCCTTCTTGCCAAGTAATGCCAGCTGATGAAGTTTCTTCCCCTGTCAAGGACTCTGCACCGTGGCACATGGGACACTTGGAATAGGAGTGCCTACCTGCTTTTTCGTATTCATCTCCTCCTAGACCATCTACGGGAGACACGATCCAAGGTTCTCTTTCAGGAGTCACAGGTGTTTTGGTCTTGACACGGCCTCTTCTAGCTGTGGGCGTCCTTAGCCCATCTGAAAATTCCTAGTATTGTGCCCATATGGGAAACCATATGCCATATGCCATAGTCCGGCAGCAGCAGCAGCTTTTGATTGACCTATTGGTCAATAAATTATCACCCTTCTAAAGGGCTAGGTGATGTGCACTGTGGGATGCTGCGGGACAAGGCAAGTGCCTGAAACCTTGTTTGGACGTGTGAGCACCCTGGCTTGCAGCGCTCATCAGGCATGTGGCCTGACCCACAGCCAGACCCATGGTTAATGCTGGATCAGATTAATTTTCCCCACTTTGTGATTTTGAAAGGGATGATCATTAGGATCATTCTAGTGTAAACACAAGAGGGCACTCCCACCTCACTTTCAAATGTCTTACAGCATCCATAAAAGGAAGTTATTGATAGAACAATGCAGAATATCCAGTTTGATAATAGGACAAATACTGTCCCCTGATAAGCATTTATAGATGATATTTATAGGCCATATTTAAAAAATGCAGTCTTGGCTTGCTCCTTTCTCCAAAACAGAATGCATGAAAAAAAAATTGATTTTTGTCCTTGATCTTGGTAAAATAAAACAAAACTCGTGCTTCTATGGTAACCAGAGTTGCACTGATGCAGTTTCTTTTGGGGAACTTTAGGTGCATTGTCTTGTGGAAACAAACAGAGACTACTTCTTTTGTTTATTACAGCAAATTCATTAGGAAAACTGCAAACAGGGTACTGTGATTAAAACTTGTTATCCTTGCCATCACTGGCGTATTTTGAATATCAGCGCACCATTCACATAAATGTCCCTTACCCACTTCCTCCTCTCTGTCTGATGTGATAAACTATAAGTGCTCTGCATGCTCAATGTAGCCACACAAAAATAAATGTATTTTAAGTTCATCCAAGGACCTCACCTTTTGGTATCAAATTCTCATTTGACCACACAGAAAGGGTTCGGCACAGTAAATGAAATTCTAGGCTTGTAAAACAGAATTTGCCATATGTTTTAAAATATAAGTCAGAAACACAAGTAGACACTTTTTTTTTTTTTTTTTTTTTTTAAGGAAATATGAACATAGAAAACCCTAATACTATAAAATCCACTGTACTTATTACCTCAGCTAAAATGTTAACATTTTGTATCTCTGTTCTTCTTGCAGAGGGAGTTCTCTGGTATGGTGTAAAGCTTTTTCATGGAGAAACAAAATAATATTAATCTTCCATTTTTCCAACTGCAAAAAGATAGATCAGAATGGAGCAGTGAACAAACTAATTCTTTTTTTTTTTTTTTTGTTTTTCTTAAGATTTCTTAAACAGCTTTCCCTTTGGCTGAGAAATGTGATGTCACCCACAACATTTTCAATCTGGGATGCTGATAACAAGGAAAAGAAGAGTCAGCATCCTCTAATGCAGGGAAATTACTTGACAGCACTTCAGGGGAAAATTTGTGGGAGTAGAAGTATATCGAGTACTAAAATAAGAACTTCTGGGAGTGGTTGTGTGCCTGCATTAAATGCAACTGAGTATCTGCTGCGGTCTCTTGAACTGCATTTTATCTTAATGACACTACTTTTTATTTTATGGCTTGGCAGACCCATAAACTCATACCTGACTACACTATAAAGCAGACAGTGAAGTATGGTGTAAAAAGATCAAAAGCAGATAAAGTACTTGTAATGTAGCTTTGTAGAAAAATACTGAGTCGAACTGAATTTTAGGTTATTGGTTGCCTCTCCAAAGACATCTGCCTTAAAAATGCACACATTTTGCCTGGAACAGAATGGAATAGAGACAGATTCTTATGGGTCAAGGTGCTCATTTCTTTTCCTGGCATGATCTTTTCTGCTGAAGCAGCAAGAGATTTACAAGTACGGATGTTTCTGAAATGATGAACATAAAAGTTGACTTTTAGCTCCGTTAATGAACCAGACTGAAGGGGCTGGCTGCTCTGTAGAAGCCTACCTCTGCCAGCACTTGGAAATTGTTCCCCAGGAAGGGTCAGTAATGACGATTAAAGCACAAGAAATCAATCAGGTATGTTAGGGAGCCTCCCATAGGTTTTTTTTTTTCTTTCTTTGTCAATGCATATTCATACGTTTGACAAGGCTTAGACGTGAAAACAAACTCATGGAAAGTAGCGTTGTTTGGAATATATTGTATTCAAGTTGCAAATCTGGCTGTATATGAGAAATTACTCTAATTATTTATTTCAATTATTTTTTATCCATAATTATTACCTATTTCTATTTCTATTCATATAGCTGTCGATAAGGCCCATACATCCCCACCTTCATGTCTGACAAACCCAGTTCCCAGTAGCATCTTCTGTCTCATGAGAGAGATGCAACATGCTCTGGCAGGGTTGGCAGTGTGTTTGTGCTGATTGACTGACTGGTGACTACAGGTGGAAAAGGCTGACTATTGCTTGCATTTCCTTCAGGAAAGTACCACTGTGGTCTCTTTCCCTTGACTGGGTATTCCAGGAAAACTTGCAGGAACTTAACAGGAGCTGATAATCCTGTTGAGTTTGGTTAAAGTTCGTTAGTGAGCAAACGGGTACCTAGGAAAGATCAGCTGTCCAGAACAATTGCATAAGCCCTGTTGTTTTGGAAAAGCAAATTAATTTTTTACTGGGTTTTCTTCATTTAGATTAACTAAATCAAGACAATTAAGGAATAGTTTCAAAGTGTTATAATCTCTCTTTTTCATGAAAGAGAGAGGGGAGGAGAAGGGAAAAGNGGAGTTGGAAGGGACCTGTTTTGATACAGAATCCAAATAATGCAGAGTTCTAGTGTACTTAATTGAACAGAACTGTACAGAGGTATGAGGAGCAATTCAAGGAGAAAAATCAGCAAGAAGAATTGAATGGGTGATTATGAAGCAATGGGTGCAGACAGAACTTGGATCAATAATGCTCATTAATGGAATAAAAATTTGATTCATATGGTTTGTGTAGTAGGGGCATGGGACAGAAAGACAAGACATATAAATGTTCCATTTTACAGACATATTATTAACTCATGCATCTATTGACATCCCAAGTTCTTCACCTGATTTTAGTGGGCCTTTGATTAAAATCTGTCATCAAGAAATACCTGAATGGAGGCAACAGAATAATTTGGGTGCGCAAAAGCTGGAAAACATGAGTGCTCAAGCTATCTGCTGCAGATGATCGCAGCAAAGTGTCTGAAAAGTTTCAGAGTTCCAGAAATTCCAAAAGAAGCAACCTCAAAATGCTGCTGAACAGAAGTTTCTCTTGAAAATAGGATTATGCAATGGGATGGTCTTAAGCACTTCAGCCATTTATTTTATACAAATCCTCACCCTTTAAGGATTTTAGTGCTTTTCAAAATCTGTCTTCAAGAAAACGAATAGATTTGGACATAATATATAATTTGGGGCATAATACATATGTGTTACATATGCGTGTATGCGTACCTAGATCTATATGTCTACATTGTGTATTTAAGCTGTGTAAGTATATGCTGTGTGAGTATATGCTATATAATATACATCCAGATGACTTTAGCTTCACAAAGACCTTCTGCTGGCTGCTTGCATTCACTATGACCAGGCAGTTCCCTCTGTCTCTCCTCACTGTGCCAGGGCTATAGGGAAGGCAGCGCAGAGTGAAAACATTTCCTGAGATCTCCCCATAGGCAGTGCTAGCGGACTATAGATAATTTCAGCTCTCCTAGCACCCAGAGGAGTACAAAGAATTCTAAGTAGCAGTTAAATGACCTTTATTGCCTTACTCATTAACTTTACTTGTTCAGAAGATAAGGGAGAGGTGTTTGATTAAAATATACTGACTGACTGATTCTGCCATCAGACAGTACGTATATTTGATTCAGAGAAAATTCAGATTCTAGCGGATACTCAAGACTAAGCAATTTTTTTTGGTATTTCATCATTAAAATATTTTGTAGCTGTTAATGAGACATTTGTCATCCAAAGAGCATTTAACAGGCTTTCGGTCACTCTCTCTTATCATCAGAAATAACAGACATTACAGTTTTGGATGTAAGCAATTATGGTTACAATCTGCACTCAGTTGTTACTCATCCAGTAGACTTCAATAGTTCCATAACACAAAGAATACAGGTTTTTGTGCCCAAAGGATTTTAGTACATTGTTGTTGTCCCTTCTTATATTTCAAATGCCAGGCATTTTCAGTGCGGTGCTTATCCAGATTACTGAACAATTAAAATACATTACAATGCATTACAGTTTATTGCTTTTTTATAGATATCATTACTACAGCCTTAAAATATCTTTGTAAATGTCAGGCATTTTTGCTTGACAGGAAAATAAAACATTTGCAAAAAAAATTATCCCATCAGCTCAGTTAATTCACTTAAGTTCCAAACCTGGCCAGCAGGTTTCCCACGGCAGAGCTCTTAATCTGTCTTTATTCTCTTCTCTGCAGCATATCATTCCTGGCCCTTTCTCAGACCAAGGTTTCAAAGCACCTGGTGGGTCTCCAGCGCATGTGAAGAGGTTACTCCCAATGACATGGGATGCTGAGAGATGGGGTCATCCCTGGAAGCAGAAAGTTCTCTCTGGGATACGCACTGGGACTGGCAGCCAGGTGCTGGGGCTAGCAGCTCGGTCACCAGTGACCTAATGCACCAGCGTTAGCCCTGGTAGCTGTAACAGCAGCACTTCAGAAACAAAAATAATGAAAGTGCTCGCATTGAGATGTTGTGATGGCCATAAAACCGTGCCTTGCTACCCAGCCTCTTTCTGATACTGACTTCTGATGTGATACCAGTTCATCCAGTGTCTACATGTGGTGCTTCCAACATAAGCGAACCAAGAGTCCCATGGATAGGTGCTGCATTTTGAATAATGTTGGGCTATTCAGCTGGTAAGAGCAGCCCAGTGCTATTAATTAGCATGCCTAAAGGGAATACAATTATTAAACCAAGAGAATAACTTCTTCTTTGGCAAAACAAAGGTAACTGAGCATTACGGGAAGGGACGGAAAGGAATGAGTCATATAAGGGCATAAACATCTGTGTTGGTTTGTGTACATTCTGCCAGACGTGACCATTTTAGTGACTTTTCATATACCTGTATCAAAACAGAAATCCTATAGCTTTGGATCCCAAATGTCGAAAAGCTAAATTGTGGAATGTTTTTCAAAACCACTCTCCTCTTCCTTATTTCATTAGAGCTGTGCGAGGCACTGAGGATTCATGTGCGGAGTTCAAGCAAAGTTCAGATGCCAGGTTTCTGCTCGGTGAAAGTGCAGGTTCTGAGGATGCACCCACTGGCAGCCCTACAGGAGCTGGCAGCACCTTCTGGGTGATGCCCCTCGTGTCTGGTTGTAAATTCAAATAATAATGAGATACTAAAGGTAGAATTGTTAGGTTGAAATTCCAGGTGTAACACGATCAAAAGGTTTTTAAATAATTCTCACATGTCATAAATTCAGTTGTCATCAACTGCAGTGAAGCTGTGGTGCTTAGCACTGAAAACGAAAACGAAGCTGATCTGCTTCTTTTATGCTGGTTCTCAGGAGATGAGGCGTACTGGCTCAATTTAAAAGACTCTGTGTAGTTACAGATGGGCGGTGAGCCCATCACCACCATCCTGTCACTTGGTAAGTGGTGGGATGAACTGGGTGAGCTCTCAGCAGACATAGGATAGGAGGAGGCTCTCTCAGAAAAGAGGTTAAACGTTGATGGCTTGAACTGCTTGGCCAGGGAAGGTTGATTTTTTCTCTCTGTCTTTTTTTTTTTTTTTTGGTTGCAGAAGGAAGAAAGAAAAACAGGATTTGGGACATGCAGGCCTAGGAATCTATGCAGATCCTAATCCTTGTTTCCCAGGATTGCCTTTCTCAGTACAGACCATATGCTTTGTACTGAATTTGCAAGGCAGCTGGGCTGCGGTTTGTCAGGATTGCTCTGTCTGAGGGTTTCTTGACGTGCCTGTAGCCTTGGTTTGCTTGGTTTAGCTGTGACAGCAATTTCTCTAATTGACCATGTGTCTGTGGTTAATTTATTTTGCTCATTTGTCTTTCAGTGGTACAGCCGTAGTTCTGTACAGGCAGTGCAACAAGCAGTTATTCTGTCTGGAGTGAGATATTTATGGCTCTAGTGCAATGACATAGTGCAGGGAAATACAGCTCTGGTACGATGGCAGCGGCTTTGAGAAGTGGAAAAGTGGAATGCAGCACAGAGTAGGAGAGGCATGGGATGGTGAGAGATGGGACACTGGCCTGGTTTGGAGAACACGTGGCTGTGAACAGCTCTCTGATGGGCAGATAAAGAAATGCAGACATGCAGCTGGACAAAACCAGTGTTAGGTAGCAGGGAGAACAAAGAAATAATATGTTTGTGCCACAAAAACCCGTGTCCAGGGTCTCACAGTTCTCCAGGTATCATCGGTGTCGAGCTGACCTATAAACATGAGGATGACCACACAGCCCATGTCACCCCCCAGCGGGCTGCCTGGATGGGGGCCCTCTGCGAGGAGGGCGATGCAGACTTTGAGGAAAAACGTCAGTGTCTCAAAGTCATTTCACACTTTACTGTGAGGATACTCAGTGACATACCAGCTGGTAGCACCGGCACAGGACAGCAGCATATAGCTTAGTATTTGTGTGCTCGCTACTGGGAGAGTGCAGTGGCTATAAGCTGACTGGAATGCATTTAGTACTTCACCCTTACTCTGTGTCTGCTAAGCACATGCATAGGTTTACAAGCTGTGATGTGTTGATTTCTTATGCAGCTCTATACATTTTTTATGAAAGGCAATGCAAACACCTTCTGTTATCAGTCATGCAACATCTGTTCCAGAGATGTTTCTGTAAATGAATATCCTCTGTTACTGCTCCTTCTGATTTTCCTCAGGGAAAGGTGATGGAATGTAGCTTATCTGTGACATCAAAAGAGATTTGCTTTATAGCTCTAGAAAAGCCCAGTTCTCCTGAGTTACTGCTGCTGGCTGGTTTGTTAACCTGCATGATTTACTGCAGCCGCACTGCTCTGCAGTAACAAATGTGCTGTCCCTTCTAAGGCACAGTTTCTCAGGTTACTGATGAACACAGGCCGTGCTGATTCCTCACTGGGTCTGACCATCATCCAGATAAGGACTGATATGAATGGCAAAAAATAAGATCTTGATTTCTCATCTGCTTGCATTTTATGTCTCTCTAAGGGCATCCCCTCATTGTAACAGTATTATCCTCAAACAAGTGTCAGGAGAAGGCTGGCGTGTAGTTATTTGGGCAGGTCATTTTCTTTTGACAGATATATTTTTGTCATGCCTGGTTATTGCAGAGATCTGTATTTCTTCCAAGGGACAAGCCAAGTCTCTCCTCTGGTCCTTGGCTCACAGGTAGGACCTATTATGCTGTAATTCAGGAAGTCCCTCTGACGGGGAAATGCAGAGCACAAGAAACAGCAGGGGTTGGGGCAGACTCAATGGCTGAGGAGATCCCTGTCTATATTCCCTGAAGGAGAGCAATGCAGCTGTTCTGTGCTCAAAGCTGTTATTCTCCTCTGTGTGCATTAGCCCTGAGGTTTCACGATCGAAAAAAGCCAATCTAACGACAGGATGTTTTTTTACCTGATAGCAGCCTTTCAGTATCTAAAGGTGGGTACAGAAATGAAGGAGACAGACTCTTTAGCAGGGCCTGTTCTGATAGGACTAGGGGAAATGTTTCAAACTGAGAGAGTGGAGATTCAGACTAGATATAAGGAAAATGTTTTTTACCATACGGGTGATGAAGCACTGGCACAGGTTGCCCAGAGAGGTGGTGGATGCCCCGTCCCTGGAGACCTTCAAGGTCAGGCTGGACAGGGCTCTGAGCAACCTGACCCAGCTGTAGGTGTCCCTGTTCACTGCAGGGGAGTTGGACTAGATGGCCTTTAGAGGTCCCTTCCAACTTGGACAATTCTATGATTCTATGTTTTCTATGTTGTTCCCCCTGCTGCCTCTGTGCATGCTCCCATCACCACCCTTGCCTCAGCTCTAGCACTGTCTCGGGCATGCCTCAGCCAAGTCTTCTTATCTTGGATTAGTTCCTAGCCAGATCAGCAAGCTGCCACACCAGCTCTCTGCCAACATCATCTCTCCTGAACCTGATGTTGTAGGAGTGCACAGCTGGTACAAGGGCACCCTTCCTGCAGCAGTGTGCTCTTTGGCCACCTTGCCATGGTCATGGGGCTAGAGCTGTGCCTCATGTCCATATTTTCAAGACTGACAGAAAACTATTGGAGCTGGAAACACAGGATGAGATTCTTTGTCAGAACAAGTGGAACTATTGAAGCCTAATTTCCTGCAAATTCGCACCACACAAAGCCTATTCTCTCTCGTTACAGTAACTCCAGGTCACCCATGTTCCTTCACACAATTTCACTATGTTCTCATAACTCTATTACTTAGCTGAGAGAATTTAAAGAATACCAAATATCAGCATATTAAATGATCTGTAAGAACCTCACATGGGCATGAAGGATGACACTGCGTTGGCTGTGCTATGACTACTTCCACTCTAGCACATTGGAAGAGCAGGCAGCGTTTCCCAGAGTACTTTGTGAAAGATTTCCAAAGGTGTTTGTCCTAGTTTCAGCTGGGATTTTATTCACAGTGTGTGGTATGAAGCTATGTTTTAGCTTTGGGAGAAAAGCACGGTTGGTAACACACCGATGTTTTAGTTTGTTACTGAGCAGTGCTGCACAGAGCCAAGGACATTTCAGTTCCTCACCTTCTCGTACTGTCCTGCCAGTGAGGGGGATCGATGGGACACAAGTTGCTGGGAAGGGACAGAACCAGGACAGCTGACCTAAACTGGACAAAGGGACATTCCATACCATAAGACTTAATGCGAGAAAACTTTAAAAACTGTGGGGAATTGGCTGGGGGGGCTGTCGCAACTCGGGGATTGGCTGGGCATCAGTTGGTGGGTGGTGAGCTGTTGCATTGTGATAACATGTTTCATATATATATATATATAATCATTACCATTATTATTTTCCTTTTCTCTTCCTTTTCTGTCATAGCAAATAGTTTTTCATCTTATCCCACGAGTTCTACTTTATTGTTCTCTCTGATTCTCTCCCTCATCCCACTGGCAGGGGGGTAGTATGCGAATGACTGTGTGGTGCGAAGCTGCCTGCCGGGTTAAAACACAACAGTGCTCACATTAGATACAGGGGGTGTTCATGTCGCAGAATGGTAGGAGCCACCAAATGTGTTCCCAAGAGGAGATGTTTGGGTAAAGTTTGTCAAATGAATCTTAGCTCTGCCTTTGCAATATGATTTTCTTGCTCAAATCAGCCTGTGCGGAGACTTGAGTTAACTTTACAATGAAGTAATGGATAAGTCTAAGTTGATGGCATTCCTATTATGCATTTTCTACAGTAGTTCACATTGATTTGATGTTGTGGTTCTATTTTAATGCTTTGTAAAATGTATTCCCTAACTCATTTTTCTCATCCCCATAATAATACATTGTCCCTAACAGTAATGCGTATAGGCAGCAGAGAGATACAATTCCAGAAATGCTCCCATCAAATTATTATGCAGTTCTCATGCATCATAAGATTGATGACAATGTGTTTCCTGCACCAGATTTATGAGATGACATTCTTTGTTACATTACTCTTTCTGTATTGTTCATGTTCTCTCAAGCATTTATAAGTACTCATGTGCTTCTGAAGGACATCCACTGCCCTTTGTTACCATGGGTCTCAGGACTGAAGTAATTACAAAAATAAGTCTCTTTCAGAATAGACTGTGGGCTCCAGACTTAGAATTATGTTTTACATTTTAAAATGATGCATTCTTCACCTCCCAAAGATAGACTCATGTGTGTGCATGTGCAATTTAGAACAGGTCTTTGTTCCCAAATACTGTGACAGCAAAACTTAGTTGCAGCTAATCCCAGGCCGCAGAGATCAGGGGGAAAGTCTGGAGCAAAGATGACATATCTTTGGTGGAAGGAGATCAGGTTGGAAAATATTGAAGCAAAATGGACATGCATAAATCCAGGGGCCCTAGTGGGATGTATTTACGAGTACTGAGGGAGCTGGCTGATGTGTGCTCATTGAAACAAATGCTGTGATCAGCTGTGTAACTTCAATTTTTAAAGTTCAACACAGGAGAAACTTATAACATTGATACCAGTGTCATTCCAGTTGATTTTCCTTCCTTGTACAAAAGGACATCCAGTCCATTCATCAAGTTTTCCTGGAACACCAATGCTTTCAGCTCCTTATATTGAGCTAGATTGAAAGAGGAATCACCTTATGTGAATATGGAAATTTATAGCAATTTGGGAACTGATTAAGACTGTGTCATATTCCCTTGCCTTGGGGGAAGTAACATCTATCGGGGGGCAGGGAAGAAGCCTGGGGAGAGTTAGCCAGTTAATTTCTTATATGTCTATACGATATCAGAGACCTTAGGTTCTCCAGCTTCCTCCCATTTTTCTGTCTGGTTGTTTGCATCTGCAATAATTTGCTGCTGTCATTTTGGTAAAATTTTGGCTTGTTTTGATAGCTGTAGCAACTGGGATTATTTTTTAACATATTTCCTAACCTCAGATAAGAAAATATGACTAATGCACTGTTTTAGCTTATGTGACCCTATACATCTTCATGGTATCCCAAAGAGCCAAATTTATCAATGAAGTAAATTCAAGCAATAAGCACACAGTAGGGATGAATTTTCCCCTACATGCTTGGTTGTTTATGAATGAATCTAATTTCTTCTACCTTCATTCACCCAAATTCTTGCTATCAGGTATTGCACTTCCACTCAACTAGTGCTACACAAGCAACATTCTCACCAGACAAATTGACAGAAAAGTTGTTGTTATCTTTTTGTTTCAAGGCCAAGGGTGTTCTTACAAAAACCTGCATGCTTTGATCTGCTACTTCTCTCTCTTAATGAAAGCAGATGGCCCTTATCAAAACAGATGTATGAATTTCACTCTAGTATGCATAACACTATTAGTTTCTTTTTGACGTTGGTAGGCAGACTCAGTAACAGTGAAAAGGTCTATGTACGGGGCATAGCCATTATTTCAGATTTAAAGACAACTTTTCATTAAACAGAAGACAAAACAAAACAAAAAATCTGATCAAATTCCTGTTGCAAGAACAAAGGCCTGCAACAGGTAATGAGTTTTATTTTCTATGACATCCATTTGCAAAAGCCGCCTATGAATTAAGCAAGGTGAGAGGACACATAAAATCTCTGAAGTGTTATCTCAGAATTGAAAGGATGTGAAACAACAGAAGGAGTCAAGTTTGATCAACTGCAATCCATTTCTGATCAAAAACTCACCGTGTTCTCATTAAAGCTAATTACAGGTGGAGTGCAACTCTGTCTGTCTTTGATCCATGACGATTTGCCTCCTAATCTTGAAAGTACAACATCATTTTATTTTACAATACATGAATTTTATGCCCTTGAAGCAAAACGGAACAAAGTGTTATTGGTCAATGTGATTTCCTTCCTGATTTATGGAAAGAACAGCATGGCACTGTTGCGTAGGTTCTGCTGCTCTCTCAGAAGGCTGTTGCTACATGCGTCCCTTTAGTCATTCTGCTGTATCCGTTTTGTCTCCTCTAGGGGGCAACTTAACACAAGCTATATCTTAGCAAGGCATACAGACGGGCAAGAGAGGATGCTGTACCATTATTGATAATGGAGGTTGAAGAATTTATTTCCATTTAAAAGGCCTGGCCAAGATGGAATACGTTTCAGTGGCTGCTTGTTGGTAAAAGCTTTGCAAGACGGCTGCTTAGAAGAGCGAAGTGTCAAAGGGTCTCTGAGCTCCCAGGCTCACATCTGTTTCTCCAGAGATGGAGGAGGTCAAATGAACCTTTCTCAATTCCCCCTTTGCCAGACCTGACTTTTTTCTGTGTTGCTTTTTTCCCATTCCACCTGAAAGATAAAAGATATGCATTGCCATGAGCAAATTACTGTTTGCGCTACTGCTGCTTAACTACCCGCATGAGGGTCTTACAGTGAGGGCTGAGCTCACGGCTAGGGCACTCAGCAAGCAGACTTGGGACTTTTCTCCTTTCTCAGACTGCCTCCTGCTTGCCCTTGGGAAGCCTTGTCATCTCTGTACTTCAGTTTCTATGAGCAAAGAGAGGACAGCAGACAGCCACTTCTGATTAAAATTGTTTTTTGTAGACCTCTCCAGACTCCCTAGAAGAGGACTTCTGTAGGGACCATTAATGTGGGCCTTACGAAGGCAGGAGATGGCAGTCTCCATAATGGAAAAAACCACACAAATATCAGAAAAGTTAATGTCCCTATAATCGCAGAAACAATTTGCAGTATAACAACATTTGTGGTGTCACTACGTTAACTGAGTTCAGCGCTGTTATTTTTTTTCTCGTTGTTTTAGCTGTATGTGCTTTGTATTTCCATACTACTTTAACCCTAAGTACTGTAAGTTTACCAGGTTAATATATTTTTCTTATCAAATAAGTGTTGTAAAAAAAAGTGTAAGTAAATAAACTCATAACAATATACTTACCCAGAGCTCAGATTCTTCAGAATTGAGGCGAATTTCCCAATGCTGTTTTTAAAAGGAAGAGAATAAAACTTACTAGAGAATACTGTGAATAATAGTGCAATTACTGTTTTGGAAAGTTGGGCACACCGTGCTTGAGAAGGCAGCTGAATGTGCCATCCTTCCCTGTGAAATCCCACTTAGGAATTTTCAAAGCTCGCATCAAACGCTTGCCATTTCGAACAATCCAATCATTACGCAAAGTATGAAAACTGAAATTGAGAGAATCGCTGTGCTGTCTGCAGGGAGACTCAGAAATATTCATGAAAGCAATTGGTAGCCAGCAAGTAAAGGCTGAAGTAGTTTGAAGTGCATTTTGACTCAGGTAGCAGAAACTATAGGAATGCGCAGTCCCTAATACTGCCAGCATATCTGGCAATGCAGACAATCTCTTGCAGCAAACTGACTCTTGTTGTTAAAGAGTTCACAAGATTATCTACAGCACCAAAATCCCCTAGATCCCTAAGTTCCTGTCATCTGAAAGAATGAAAACATCATTTATGTTACTTTTATGAAAGAAGAAGAAAGGGAAAAAGGGTAAATATTATCTGTAATACTGTGCAAAACAGAAATTCTGTGAGCTGAAACAACTTAAGAACAGTATTTGCATAGTTTTTTTTAAGTTTTTTAAAAGACAATGTAGTCTTTTAAAGAGGACTA
>VXAV01004086.1:1397-15614 GCA_013399715.1 Alectura lathami
CAGAAATTCTAATACACCAGAATTAAATCCAATTTTCACCAAATCCATATTCAACAGAAGAAATTGAGTTGGGCCAGGACCTCTGGTTCCTCAGCTCATACTTATCTTCCTATCGAGATCTTTTTGTTATCCAAACTCTTAAAATAATGAAGTCCTAATCTGTGATGGCACTTTATAGGGAGCAGCCTACAGGCTCCAGAGGAATTAAACACCTGTTTGTTAACTACTGCTTGAAGAAGTAACATTTGGGTCTGTTGATAACAAACAGGGATGTGCTAGCATGGAAAGTTCTGCTGCCAGAATGACTTTTGCTCTACACACAGACTTATGCGTTCAGGAAAGTGCTACAAGAGAAGTGCACCTGTGGGTTGCATTACCTATTCAGATACAGCTGTAATTTTTCCAAATCTTCCAGTCCCTTTTAGTATGTTGTTAACATTGAGGGAGAAATGATACTGCCTTTAAATAAGGATGTGGAAAACTCTCATTTAAAACTACTCAGTAGCAAAACTTGTGTTCAGACTGCACACACAGGATTGGTTTATGTTTACAGAGATTTATAGGTGAGACTGAATGGAAAAATGTAATTTAGTTTTATTTAACATCTCTCTCAGAATCCTAAAGACTGCTTGCAGATGAATTAGGTGCTGGTAAGTATAATGACTATGTAGGCAAACATTAACAGCCAAGCTTCAGTCAGTAACAGCCCTGCATGTTATATTATGTGTTAAGAAAGTGTATGTTTGTTACAAAACTGGGTTGTCCCTGTGCTCTTTTCAAAGGTGCAATGTGATCATTTATCTACAAAACACTAGAGCTCAGATAAAGTGCTGAAGGCTTCATCTGAAAGCTGGTGCTTTCAGGCAACACCTGGTACATCACTGAAATGTTTCTATTATACTGCTCCAGTCTCAGCGTGTTATTCATGTCTTCCTGGTCTGCAGATCACTGAGACCAAATAGCAACATATTGAGCTGTATTTTAATTACGATCTTTGCATAAAGAGTGATCCATTAACAAAATGAATTTCAAAAAAGGGGGCATTAACCATGGTTTCTATTTCTTGATTATCTCCTTGAATTTCCTTATGCCAGCATCACAGATTTCACAGGGAGCGCATGAAGTCATGGTTTTGTGCAACACAGCAGAGCCTCCTGAAGCAAGACATGGGACAGACAGCTTGTGCGCTGTGGTTAGAAACATTCTGCATCCTTGGGATGCGTATCTTGCAAAATATAGCACCGACACTGTTAGTCAGGGTGCCATTTTGACATGATCATAGGGCTCTTGGGTGCTAACAGTACCTTTTCTCCATCCCAAACCTCAGGGCAACCAGGTACTCATTGAAAAATCTGGAGCACGCTCTTGGTTTTAGCTGGGACAGAGTTGATTTTCATAGTCTCTGCTATGAAGCTATGCTTTGGCTTTAGGAGACAAACAATGTTGATAACACTTCAATGTTTTATTTGTAGATGAGCACCCAAGGACATTTCAGTTTCTCAGCTTCTCATACTGTCCTACCAGCAAGGGAGGCCAAGGGGGCACAAGGAGCTGGGAGGGAACAGCTGACCTAAACTGGCCAAAGGGATATTCCATAACATATGACATCATGCAGACTTTTAAAGTGGCTACAGCTCAGAGACTGGCTGGCCATCAGTCGGCAGGTGGTATACAGTTATGTTGTGCATCCCTTGTTTTGTAAATATTCCTATATATATTATTTTCATTACTGTTATTTGTCTCTTCCTTTTCTGTCTTGTAGGCTGAGATGAAAACTATTTACTGAGTTCTACTTTTTTTTTTCTTTTTTTCCCTGAATCTTTCCCTTATCCCACTGCGGGGGCAGGGAGTGAGTGAAAGGCTGTGTGATATGTTGCTGCCTGCTGGGTTAATCCTGGAACCTTTCACAGATAAAATCTTGCATGCAAGTCCTGCAAGAATGTTTCCACCTGTTAGACATTCTTGGAGGGTTTTGGCTGGGTCTACGTGGTGCTCCTAAGGGCGCTCCTCCAGCAGGTGGTGCAAGATGGGACCTCTTCACCAGTGCCTTCACTGCAGGCCTTCAGAGAGCTGGTGAGGAATATGGGGCCATTGCATGCTCACCATCCTTTGGTGCAGATGGGGAAGGGAACCATAAATGGCTTTTCACAATCTAAGGCACTTATCTTTCCTTTTCCTTTTCCTTTTCCTTTTCCTTTTCCTTTTCCTTTTCCTTTTCCTTTTCCTTTTCCTTTTCCTTTTCCTTTTTTTTCCTTTTCCCCAAGATTTCCACTGTGAGGACAAAAACAGATTTTAGGTGCAGGGTGATGCTATGGGAGAGCTTGAATGCAAACAACTTTTCATATTGGGAGAATAAGAGTAATTTATAATATTCTTTTCCTACTTATTCATGGTTCAGGGCCCTCTCCTCAGAGTATAAAGCCTCAGTTACATCAGCTTTACAAATAGACTTAAGTTCTCAAAGTGCATAGTCCAGCTCTGGACTGTGTTGTAACAAACCTGTTCAGGGCACTGATAAAATCTTCTCTCCAGCTAAACAAAATAAAATTAAATGAAAGATACCTCATCAATTTTTGTGTATAATTTCATTTGCAGAAACTCTGTGTGCAGAGCCACGCATAACCATTTTAATAACGCTGGATCCGCTGTCAGCTGAAAGACACTTGGATGAAGTACTGGAAATTATTTTAGTATTTTCAGTAAGAATCACTAACAGTGATGAGTAACTTCCTGGCTATTAAGTGCAACAGGCAATGCACATTGTTCCTCAACCTGATAAACTCTTAGTGTGGAACTTCCCTTCCCTCTGCTTGCTGATTTGCCCTGTGTTTTTGCCTCTTCAGACAAGGCAGCTCTGTATAATCTAGTCAAATGTTGAGCAACCAGTACCACCAGGGCTGTGTTTTTAATGAGAAAAGCAGTTAAATAAATGGAATGTCATTAAGACATATGACTGTTTTGGAGATGATGCCAGCAGCATAACAGAAAGTTACTTTAAAATATTACTTGCTATACATTTATTTTTAATGCATATGAAATTGTAGAAACAAACCACTTTAACTAGCTGAAGAATGGAGACTCTTTGCACACACTATTTCAAATCCCAGTAGTATTTCAGCCTCTTGGAGTTGTCTCTAGGACTGCCAAAGAGCGATCTGGACAGTCTCTCAGTGTCTCTGACTATTAAATCCTTAAGTGACATGCCTATATGCTTTAAGGAATGGGTCAGCTTGCAGACAGAAATGTGCCGATGTTTGGAAAAAAAAAAAAAAAGAAAAAAGAAAAAAGAAAGGGAAAAAAAAGGAACAGATTGGTTACTTGAATATTGCCTTGAAATCCTTTGCCCTCAGCTGACTGAGTTTGTTCCAAGATTCACTGTTCACTTTTACATCATATGAAACAAAGTGATGTGGCCAAATATTCATGTCATGTGCTTCAGCAACATTTTTTCATGGTACTTTGCTCTGAAACTGTGTAGCTCAATGTGTTCAAAATTCACTTC
Source organism: Alectura lathami (assembly GCA_013399715.1). Lineage (NCBI taxonomy): Eukaryota > Metazoa > Chordata > Aves > Galliformes > Megapodiidae > Alectura > Alectura lathami. The sequence continues at coordinate 4,900 of VXAV01004086.1, forward strand.
CAAGTCTGCTGTACCATTTCTGCTGCAGTAGCCAGGATCTAAGACACTTTAACCTAAAAAGAGGCAAGTTTACAGCCTTGCTAACAAAGACAATACTTCTTTTGCTGTGTTTTTCTTGTTTGGTGTCTGTAGTGACATTTTTCCATTTAGATACGATAAATTTCCTTTGTTGTGAATCCTCCATAGCATCTATCACTCACATCAGTCACATTATTATTGATAAACCAGACAAGTTTTTGAAATTCTTGCTGTTACTCCAGCTAAGAGTTATTGCCTACTTCCCCAGGTGAAATTAAGATCATCCCCTTGTTTGGAAATCAGCCTTTACCTGCTGGCAATTCACACAACCTCACTTCTGCAAAGTACTGATTACCCACTACCAGACAGTGGGAGCTAGGAGAATCACTGAAATGATAAAGAAGAAAATTGAGGGTTTGCCTATTAACAGAAGTCTCAGACCTGCTTTTTTGGAATTATATTTGTTTCTTGGTTTTGAAGATACATAAAAAGTAATTGGGGTCCTTGTTTTTTCACAGTATGAGCACCAATTGAAGATTATTTAGCTTACTTTCCTAGCAAATTTAGATGTGTTTTTTAAACAGGGTAACAAGGCAGAATCTGTTGTGAGTCATCACTTTCATTCTCAGTCAAAGTTCTCTATTTCTCAGCTTTATGGCATCCTAGATGTATCCCACATGGGGACCACACTGGTGATAAAATTATTGCTGGTTTCACCCAAGAAATTTAGCGCCTTTCTTTAAGGTGGAACTGAAACTCTTGGTAAATAAATACTTCCCAGATATCCAAGGACAAGAGTCAAATTGCTGAAGCTGTTTGCCTTTATGCAGCTGCAAGCAAGACCTGCTTCAGGGAAAGACAATCAAAATTATCACATGACAAATAATTTATTATTGTATTGTGATTAAATGCAACATCATAACTTGGAAGCAATGCTGTAAATTAGACAGGACTAGATAAAAGAGACTGGATTATTATTTTCAGCCTAGATAACTAATGTTCCCCAGGCATCTGATTCCCGTGAGGTGCCAAGTGAAGCAAAGTGTTAATTCAATCTCATATCCTCTCTGTTTTTCCAGGAAGTTCAAAATACCTCTGCAGAGGCATTTCAGAATCAGACAGGCACAACTTTGATAGTTTGCAAACACATAGGTCCCTTTGCCTTATCCGTAATGACAATTTCTATAAGAGAGTTGTTTATATTTCTTGCAGCCTACATATCTTTTTTATAATATAGTTAGGATATAAACCGACAGACCTGTGGGGATTAAAAAAAAAAAAAAAAATATGAAAACAATTTTTTTATTGTTCCCCTATTGAGGGAACAATTTGTTCCCTGCCTTTGAGGGAAAAAATAAAAAAATGTGTGAGAGAGAGAAAAGACTATTTGTAGCATTGTTAGAAGAAAATCCATCAGAATTTTTTGCCTTTGGAAAAAATCTTGCAGTAGATGATAGTTTTGACACTTCTTCAGCAATTGGGAAATACCAGGAAAGAATGTACAAAGAATGTTAATGAATTTTCTACATAGTGAATTTGAATTGCCTTAAACAATGTGAGTGATATGCCTTTAAAGGGGGAAAAATTACATACAGCTAAACTTCAACATTTGTGCCTAACTTTAACTAGATAAGGTCCTGCAAAAGGTATCTCACCATCTCCAGTACATATACATACATTGCTAGAGGTAAAATGCTTGCCATAGCCGGTTAAAATTGACAGAGGGATTACTCATTTTTACTTGAATAGGGATTTGGTAAAGAATTAGAAAATTATTGTTAGATGTGATATCCACAGAAGAGACTTACAGATACTCTGACTCACTATACTCCGTTTAGGTACCAAGACTCAGTGGGGAGAGTAGGGCACATAAGAATAGGCTTTGCAAAGGCTGACGGTGTCTGGAGATCCACCACAGACAGGCAACAGGAAATGTTGACCATGAAATTCCAGCTTTCCCTAGAATTATTTTGTATTCATACCCATCACTTAGCTAGGAGTGACACACACAAGGAGGAACAGCAAACAGAGAAGTGTGTGAATGACACTTTAAAGTAAGGTTTACTTGGAAGAAGAATACTAGGTGCTTATTCCCTGCTTGGCTTAGCACAAAATAGTGAACAGTTAATCAGAGCAGTCTGAAATACTCATCTCTCGCCTTCCAGGCAAGTTCCCTAACCTCAAGGCCGATGGCTTAACAAGTATTTAATTACTCCACTCAAAATGAAACAGTTTCCACATAAACATTTGGAGGCTCCTCTCATCCCAAAATTCCCCAACACACCCTCCAGAAATTTCTGAAGAGAGATTTTTAAGCCAGAATTCTGTTGGACAAAGGGAGGGGGGAAAAAAAAAAAAAATAAAAGAAGAGGTTTTTCAAGTCCCAAGGAAATGATCTAACTGCTGAGGTGCTGGGTAAAGCGTGAAAACAAGAACAAAAGCCCGTGTGCAAAGAAGAGTCAAGAACTCCATGAGTGTTCAGTTCTAAATTTTTCATGGAACACGTGGCAGGCTGAAATTGGGACCACAGTTCTAAAGGCTCCTCTGAGACTTGTTGTGGAATAAAATTTTGAATAGAGATTGTTTTAGTTCTATTTACTTTTTTTTTTTTTTTTTTCNTTTTTTTTTTTTTTTTTTTTTTTTTTTTTTTTTTTTTTTTTTTTTTTTTTTTTTTTTTTTTTTTTTCTACTTGCTTTTTAAACTGTTTTTAAACTATTTTTGTTTGTTAGTGTTTGTTGTTAAACTGTCAGTCAGCACTTGATTTTCTTCTCAAAACTTTATGTCTTACTGCAGATGACCAGTATCAGATTTGTGAACAGGGACATTTTCAGAATTTCTTTTTTATCTCCTCTGGTTATGTTGTCTAGTTTTTGATTTCTTGTTCTCTACAAAACTCTCATGTTTTGCAGAGATTCTGCAGAATTTCAGAAAATATTAAAGAAACAGAGGATGAGATTTCTGACGGGGTTCACACAATGATCTTACAGAAAAAAAAAACCTTGCTTTCAAAACTGTTAGTGAAATTCTTTACAACCAGGGCAATCCCAGAAGTTATTTATATTAACTGCATTTTAAAACTTCTCCTAAAAGAAACTCCTCAACCTTCCCAGAAGCTTGCCAGAGTGACAGAGAGACTGGAAAATATGAATACTTAGAGGAGTCTATTTTCCAGAAGACACATGCTCAAGCCTCCATAAAAGATCAGAGGATTCTTTATAGGTTCCCCTCAGCTGTCTTTACAGAATCATACAAAATTGCAACTGTAAATGAGGTCCCTACTTCAAACAACTTGCTATTGAGTTAGATTGCATACGCTACAGATGAAAAAAGTACTCAGATTAGCAACAAGACATAAGCAGGGGGACTGAGGGCTTGGAGATATTAATCTGTTCATTCATCACCCTGATTTCTCAGGATTTTGCTGGAGCTTGATTGCAGAGGTGGGGCAAGTTCCTTCTTGGTTTTCTTTTGTGGTTTGATGGGAGTGTCACAGAAGTATATTTTGAGGAAGAAGCCAAAGAAAAATTTTTACAAAAAAATGAGAATGGATTAAAATATTGAGACCTGAGTGGAAGTAGGACACTTTTTTTTTTTTTTTCCACTGGGCATATTGAAAACAATGGATCAGTAACTTTCATTTGACCTCTAATGTCACAGTAAATGTGTCACCATTGCTAAACATTGTTCAACCTTACCACCAGCTATTCTCTGACAGCAGAGTGGGCCCAGTGTACCAGGGCAGGGGAAGGCTAGAAGTAGGTATACACAGAGTTCCCTCCAGTAGAATCAGCATCTCACTGGTTTTTGGTGAAAAGAAGAATTTCTGGGATCAAGACCTTCTCCTGGGATTGGAAAGCAGGAGCAGCTCCAGGTTTATGAATAGAGAATAAGCACTGAGAAATAGCTGCTTTGCAAATATAAAGAACTTAAAATCAGCAACTTCTTCTATTCAAAGTAAGTTACTTGGCACAAAGGAAGCCTGTGACAAAATGGGAAATGACCAAGATATGTCACTAATCACAGGACAGTGAAAAGAGAGTAAGCAGCACTTCAAGCTACAGGAAGTTGTACCGAGGCTTACATCAAATAAAAGATCTGCATCTAATGCCAAAGATGAAGAGATGCCTGCAAAGGCATTTGTAAAGAGACTGGGCAAAATCTGAATAATGCAGAAGGTGAAGAGCGCTGGGTATCGGTTTATGTGTCCAGGTGGCCACAGGATGCAGACAGGATGCACAGGATGATCAGCAAAACTACTGCTATGTGAGAATGCAAGGATTTTGTATTAGTTGTTTTCATAGAATCCTAGAATCACAGAATCACAGAATTGTTTGGGTTGGAAGGGAACTTAAAGCCCACCCAGCCCCAACCCCTGCTGTGGGCTGGCTGCCACCCACTGGATCAGGCTGCCCAGGGCCCATCCAGCCTGGCCTTGAGCACCTCCAGGGATGGGGCACCCACAGATGCTCTGGGCAACACTTTCCTGTGTTTTCACCCTGGATACTTTCCTACTCAGAGCTCAAAAATATCAGACAAGTTACCTCATGTGTTCTTGTTTCTCTCCACGGAGTATTATGGCCAATGAAGCAAGCTACTGTATATTGTGGGTAGTGAGCCAAAGTTTCAGTAGCCTTTTTTTTTTTTTTTTTTCTTAAACATTGTTATGTGGCATCTTCCTGTAAATGTAAAGTGCTACAGACTGTTGTCCAGCTGGAAAGTCACTCTTCTTGGCCAAAATAAAACAGTTAAGTTACTCAGTGGCAGCAGGAATGAGTGTCTGTGAATTTCATGGGCTGGTGATTGGGGCATCTTGCCAGGTGCAAACAGCTTGTGAAATAAGAACATTATCTGTAGGAAGTATAATGTAAATTATTTACTGTTGCTTGTGGCCTTATTTTTCAAAGGAAAAAAGTTGCTAACACTGAACTTGGTTACTACTTTGCCATTTTGAGATGTACCTACTGCCTCTTTCATGTATTAGAAGATATGGCAAATAAAATGTAATGTTTTTGTGTAATGGTTTATTTCAATGCAGATACTATGGCTGGAGGAGGTGAGTCAACTGGAGTTTATTTCTAATAGTGTAAATGCTTGTTTTCCCAGAGTCTGAAGTAGATGAAAAAGATTCAAGTTTAAATTATTAACACTGTTAAATATCATCAAGTTCCTAATATTCAAAAAAAGACTTTCCAGATAAAGAGGAATGTTGGAAAAAGGAAAACAACAGATTTCCTGACTACTCTGTAAAAACTGGAGCAGAAAAAGCATTTTGGGCGGCCTTGACAATTGTAGGAACCAAATAGTCTGGAAAATTTCATTTCGTGTCTAACAATGTTAGACAAAAAGTTTCTGTGATCCAAAAAGCTTAAATCTTCAAGTACTGCTTTTTTAACTGACAGAATTACAAATGAAGCAGATTTCCAAATGAAAAAATTATTTCCAAAAAAAAAAAAAAAAAAAAAGGAGAAAAAAAAAAAAAAAACAGAAAAAGAACAAAATATTTTGATCTGGTGAATACATATGTATATTTTTTTTTACGATAACAATAAGGCAAAACAGAAATGATTTCATGGAATGTTTCTGTTCACATTTATTAACAAGTTTATATTTATCCTCTGAAAAAAAGAAAACAGTCTCAAAATGTTTATCAGGGCCTAGTGCCTGTAGAGCACAGTCTGTCAGATCAAGCAGAGCACCTGATCACATATGTAATCTGAAATATTGGAGAAGGCCTACTGATTTCATTAGTATTTACAATTAATCAGAAATATTTCTTAAAGCTAACACTTTGTAATGCTACTACTTCATTTTATAAAATCTTGCCTCATGATATGAGTTTCAAAGTCATTAATTCCATTTTCCTACATAAATAAAGCTAATTGCTACACTAGTAAGAAATTCTTTTATTTAGAAAACAAAACTGGAATTTAATTGGAAACTTGTTAAAAAGAAGAAGAAGAAGGAGGAGGAAGAGGTGGAGGAGGAGGAGTTTTCGCTAAAGAAATATCTCAACCTTGCAATCCAAGAATCTAGCGTTGTAAATAACTTGAAAGTAATTTTTCTTGGGTGAGCTCAAATAAACAGTTTCCAGTGGCATCTCAGAGGATGACTTGCTTTATTTGAAGCCTTTTCAATATTTTTTTCCTTTAGAAAACTGTGTGAATGACTCTTTATTGAAATGTGCTTATCAAAGTAGTATGGTTACAGACCAATAAGTTCTCATCTCAGTTGTTCACAACTTTTCCTGCTAGTGACAAGCAGTAGTTCCTTCAGTGTACAAAACACAAATACAGTCTATTGCAATCTTTCTTGAGTAACAGGAGCCAAACTTAAACAGACACTGAATATACTGACAGCACTAAAACTAAATGTATATATATATATAATAGAAAGAAACCAATCATTCAATAGAACCTTAACTCTTCATCAAGCTGCCCAGAGACTGGAAAAAATAATTGTTTTTGTAGTAAAATTGGTAACTTCAAATATTTCATAGCTAAAAAAGGAATAAGAATAAATGAATGTATAAAGGCACTCTCTTCTGTTATTGTTTAGCTTCATCTGCTTCTGACCCCCCATGGCACAAAATTATATGTCAGGAAAACAGCTGTTCTCACTCTTTCCACTTGCTCCAGTATTCCCATAGTTCTGACATTCTGTTTCCACTGATGTAATAAAGAAAGAAAAAAAAAATAGAAAAGAAGGAAAAAAACAATTATATCTGAAATTACACAGACAAGGAGCTAATGATTAAACAAGAAATGCACAGCCTGGGTAGTCCAGCATCAGACCATTATCTTCAGACAGCAGGGCTTATAAGAGGGAGAAGCAAAGCCTCTTGCACCCCTCTCAGAACACTTAGAGGAAAATGGTTGTTGTAACACATACACTGCAAATTCCTCGTATCTGCCAAACACTACCAACACCGTCAGGCAGGCTGTGCCTCCTCTGAGGGTCTCATCCCAGCCATTCCCTTAGCACTGTCATGAGCACAATGAGGAAGGAGTCACCCGGCTCTTTTTTGGTTCAGATATATCATGGCACACTGACCTGACTTGCTTTTGGGAAGGAGTTGGTAGCTGTTGACGTTTTGAGACTAGTTACCCTTTATTTAACTTGTAATGAAATCAAAATAACCTCAATTTCACTTCTAGTCAGAAAGCTGGAAAGTGCCAATTGTCGGCCTCAAAGAAGAAAAAATAAGTAGAAGCGTCAGTTAATTCCCTTATTCCTATTTTCTCTACAAAATAATAAAAAAAAAAAAANAAAGAAAAGAAAAGAAAAGAAAAGAAAAGAAAAGAAAAGAAAAGAAAAGAAAAGAAAAGAAAAGAAAAGAAAAGAAAAGAAAAGAAAAGAAAAGAAAAGAAAAGAAAAGAAAAGAAAAGAAAAGAAAAGAAAAGAAAAGAAAAGAAAAGAAAAGAAAAGAAAAGAAAAGAAAAGAAAAGAAAAGAAAAGAAAAGAAAAGAAAAGAAAAGAAAAGAAAAGAAAAGAAAAGAAAAGAAAAGAAAAGAAAAGAAAAGAAAAAGACACTAAAGAAAGAGGTTTGCAATAAACTATAAGGACTTTAAAAATAAAGAGGTGGAAAGTATTTTATCTGTCTCCTGGATTCTGCAATTTAGAAGCGCTCCGGTTTTTCATTTTTTTTCCTGCAATCAAAGAAGCTACAGATTTGCTTTAGTATTTTAAGGAAAATTGGGATCTTGACCATTAAAAACATTGTCATGAGACTCAGGTAAAGTAGAACCGGAGTCACATGCGTGACAAGTAACCCTTCTTCAGACAAATGGAAACTCCCAAGAGCCCCGTTAGAGGAGTGGCAGAGGAGTCAGCGTGAGCTGTGGTCTGGCGGGGGAACTTGGACACAACTGCTGTGTCCTGTACTTAGTGGTTAGTCAGAAGCTTGCTTGGGAGTTTGTAGCTTAAAGAACTGCTTAATGTAACATGCAGCCTAACAAAAAGGGAATGAATTTATGGGAGAGGGATAGAAAGAGAGAGCTCTACATCTGCTCTCAGGGAGCATCCCCGTCCCAGACAAATTACTAAAATTTGCTAAACTAGGATGTTTGCCTGTAGTTCAGCTTAGTGGTGGACTCAAGGAGCAGAATGATCAAAGTAGCCCGTCTGAAGATGTTTGACCTTCTACAGCCTGTGCTGACATGTGGCACCCCAGGAACAAGGGTGTTCATACTCAAGAGGTCTCCTTGGATGGAGATGTATTCCAGTACAGAAATTTCCCTCTATGGACAGACAACTGGGGCATATGTCCTTGTGCATCAACAAGTTGCGGGACTGGTTGTTTTGAAATAAGGCAACACAATACTTGCATGACTGTGACTGTAATTATTTTAGCTGAAAAAGAAAATTAGATCAATCCCCTAAGTTAAAGCTACACAGACAAAGCCATTTTTTGTAAAGCAGCCTTACTCAAAGGAAGCAGGGCTAACAACTTTTTACAAAGACATCTTTTTCTTGGATTGTTTTTTGTTTTGGAACTTCTCTAAACACTATTTAACTTCAAAAATATTCTGACCAAGCTCTACCATATGACATGCTATAAACGCAGACTCTACAAGGGCTGCTTTCATTCTTTTCTAAAAGTCATGCACTTTTATTTAGTGGGGAAGGCTTACAGATGTTTCAGTAGATCTAATGCTAGGAATAAAAGGATTTGACAATGTGATCCTGGGTTCCTGGGCAGTTTGATCCAGTGAGCTAGTGGCTGGCATCCCTGTCCACGGCAGGGAGGTTGGAACAAGATGACCTTTGAGGTCCCTTCCAACCCAGACCATTCTATGATTTTATGATTCTATGACCCATGGTAAGTTCTCAATAGGCTTTCTGTAGTCACTATTAATACATAAAGCCTTGCGTTCTCACATGGCCCTACTGTATTACTGTGTTAACAGAAAGTAAACTCTGGTTTATAAACTGGACAGAACAACTAGAAAAATCAGGGGGCATCCACTGAGGGTGTAATAAATAAACAAATCAATAGAAACAAAGCAGTAACTAATCACAGAGCAGAAGGGATCTATTTCCCCTGAAGCCCCCAAGGAATTTTTATTCTCTTCAGTATGTGTGGTGTCAAACAGGGCAGCTCTGTTGTGGTTAGCAAACATTAGCGTGTCCTCATCATAATCCCATCCTTGCCTAAAGTAAAAGGGGCCCCATGTCAAAAATCTTCCATATAAAGCCTCTGCCAGCCTTGCAGATGTGGGTTTGTTCCCTCCTAAGCTTCTCGCACCATCTCAACCTGCTCATCATGCAGCAGGAAGAGAAACGCATCTGTCTTTACTGTCCTGAGGTACAATCTCACCTCCACAAGTTGAGGAGTGCATGGGAAGACTCACTGAGCCCCTGTTTCCCTTGGAAGACTTTTCTCACGAGGACTCCTTCTGGCTGCCTGGCATCTTTTTCCTGGGAGGCATACACAGGAGTGCTGTCAGCTGAGTCAGCAGCCTCCCCTGGCCACAGAGCAGGGGTAAATAGCTGCAGAGCATCCTCTGCCTTCACTTGAACCAGAGATATTTATGGAGCAAAGTCTCTGAAAACAAAAAGCCCCATGGAAAACCTTACTTTTCTGCTTCACATGAAATATTTCCTTAGTTAGGGCCTGTCAGTCATGCATTAGCTCTGTCCAGAGGTTAAAGAGGGTGGCCAGGTAGGTGGTCTTACATTGTTCAGTTTTGTGGCTTTATAAAGTTTTTGCCATGAATCAACTGTGACTATACTTATTTATATTTTTTAGTAAGGTGTAAAAATTGTGACAGAGTACTGTCTTCTGCAGTCTTTATTCCCATCATCTAGGAAGCTTCAAAGCTAAAGCCATTTTGTCTCTAATCCTTCTCTCAGACCATTTGGGCTATCTTCACCATATCTCTCCACACCATTCCCTCTTTTGGAGAGTGTATGATAATCACACATAAGATGTTCCAGCGGACAGTTCCCCAGGAGCAGCTATACAGTACACAGGTCTGTACTTAAAATAGGGTAACTTTTTAGAGTATTTCTGAGTGCTGCTGAATTCTCAGAACTTGATTGTATTAGGATGTCTCACCAAACGCTTTTGGATACAAAGCTCCTTCCATATCCTGAACAACCAGCTCAGCTCTGAATAAAACAACTGCCAACTTCACTACACTACATAAATAAAAACATTAGTTTCTGTATTTTTGAAGTCCTAAAGTACTTCTGTGAAAATGAAGTCCGGAATACCTACGCAAGTAGAAATTGGGGTATTATTTCTACTGCAGTTGATACAGCACCAAATTTAACAGTGAAAGATTTTTTTTTAAGGAGTTGTCATTTAGTCATAGTAGTTACATAAATAAACAGTGACAATTCTTCACCATTTCTAGTTCTATTCTCCCGTGTGGATTAATGCATTTCCCACACAAACGACACAGTTACCAAAGCTTTAAGCATAAGTCAAAACTTTCTGACACTGGGACATCACAAGACTAAAGTAATTTCACTTAACTGACTGATAATGAATTCTTCTTTTTAATAAAGTGAAATGAGATTTGTTAAAGGAAAACCACCATTCACTAGTGCTCAGATAAAAGAAGAAAAATGTTTTCTTATCTGTAGCTAGTTAGACAAATAGAACAAGTTGCATAATTTCACAGTATCCAGATTGTATGGAGTGGGTTGTCTGAAAAGCTCTATTTTAAAAAAAAAAATTAGAAGTGGGAAAA
>VXAV01004086.1:18550-30382 GCA_013399715.1 Alectura lathami
GCAAAGGCGTGTTCTTTCCTGCAGCCTCCCTCTGTCCCCTGATGGTCTGAAGCACATCTCAGAAGTACAGCTCAGAGTCTCATCTGTCTCATTTGCCTCCACTTGTGTTAAAATCCTTGGAAATGCTTGGCAGAAATCTCTGTCAAGCATTGTTCTTCCCTACACAGGTAACAGAGCTTGTTTTGTGAATAATTGCATGTGTATGGGTGTGCGACAAAAGACAGAACAAGTCAAAAGTCTGCTATACATTTTGCTTCCATCAGGCCACTTCAGAGTCATGCATTCATAATGTAGCAATAAGGTCTTGGGAAGAGCTCATACAGGGGTTGTTGAGATGAGAACTGTGTTTTCACGCAGCTGTAAGGAATGCCTTAGAAAACTTAATTGTATGGCTTAAATGCATTTAATTCTTTCTTTCTGTATGATGTTTTCTCAGTTTAGTTTGAAAACAGTTCAGAAAATGTGTTGTTCCCAGATTCAAGCTTTCTTGAGAATGTCCTCCCCTGCTTTAACTACAGAGGTGACTAAAATACCTATAACATCAGCCATCATTGTTCTGAATTGTTAGAGCCAAATATGCTATGATGCAAAAATTGCTACAGCAGCTCTTCGCTTCTTATTCAAAAATTGAAATAAACAGTTGCCACATCATGTTTCCCACTAGACAGGATTGTTTGGACATGATACAGTAATATTGATATATTTTATGGAAAATGAGCAATATTCAAACTGATACATTAGATGTATACAGTACTTTAGGCTAAGCATCATTTTGAGGCTAGGACATTCAAAGTATATAAGTTAGCCTCTTTTAAACTGTTACTAAATACAATACATAATTAAGCTGAATTAATCTAATTAGGCTTCCAACTGACAAGGCCTTCCAGTTGACTGAGGTTTTGTAGGGCCCATTTTGTATACATCAATAAACATTAACCTTCTTTGTGAGCACTTGACCCTTAAAATGATGCCCCACTAAGAGATCATATCATATACAGTATAGTCTAAACATAATCCTGACCACTGAAAGGTCAAGATTTTCCATCATCTTTCAATGTTAGTAATACCTTAGGGAGATTTTTTTTTCACTGTTTCTCAAGCAAAACAATGTTTGGTGCACTTCCTCATTTTTGTTTCTGTTTTCTGAATCTTGAATTAATAATTGTAAATGTAGTAAAGCTGAAGGAGATCCAAAAATATATTCTATACTTCAGACAGGATTTAATTTCTTTCTTACAGTATTCTCAAAAAGTCTAATTCTATACAATTAAGTAGGAATATTGTCCAGTTTTGAACAGTATAATTTCTCATATATACATGTACATATATGTATGTACATGTACATAGTATATATTCTAAAAGTCTATGTAAAAATCCATCCTTTTAGGTCAAATAATGCTTATGTTTCTCATTGGAAAGGCAAGTCAATGGGGCCACGATCACTGTAAAGTGTTGTTCTCAAGGTGCAACATTAATAACTTGCCTAATTGCCTGAAAGGGTAGAGTTTATTTAAACAAAGGTTTTCTGGAATTTATGTACATCAAGCAACAAATCATATCCAGGTATGGAAATACAATGTGTATGACATATCGGGCACTGAACAGAGCGCTAGAATCGTGAGGGTGTCTTGCTGGCCCAGTTTATTTTGGTTTTGATTTTAGGTGGGTCACCTTGCTCTTATTTTACCTTAATTTTCTACTCCATTTTTAATCTTCCTTATTTACTTAGCATGCCTTTCTCTGAGGGTAAGGATTATATTTAGTTATTTTCTTGAACAGGATACAGCACTTCCATCTCATTGAATATCTGTGAGCACTCTGATAACTATACTCTAAAAATCTTACACAAATGTTTCCTCTGTATCTCATTTTAACCTTTGGTGTTGCATTGTATTTGGTGTTGGCAGATGATTAAAACAGATGATTTCCTTAATAAATAACCCAAGTAAACTGACTTCCAAATGTGCAATAGCTGCAAGGTGATGATCTGCTTGGCAATCAGGCACTTGGGAACACGTTCAAAAGCCCTTAACAGGAATCAAGTGCTAATTAAAAGAAAAAAGAGGAAAAAAAAAAAACAAATGCTCCAACAGTATTAACTATAGACTTGAGAAAGGACAGATTAAGACTCACTGAAACTATACTTCTCAGTGCTACTACAAGCAGACAAAGACAATACATATTTAGCTCTCTTCACAGGTGGGTCCTTGATAATAATGGGCTTTAGGCACATTGCTTTCAGGACTGTTTTAACAGTTACATAATGTGCACACATATTAGGAAGGAGTGTTAGCATCCCTGTTTTTTTTTACCCCCTTTCTAATGAAACGTCTGAACCTTAAACTAGAGTCTGATTTCTTCTTGGCTGTACTCCTCCTGGCCCACAATGCTAGCATTTCTGGCTGCTCTTCAAGAGAAAGGGTGGAGAACAAATTAACCAGAATACCTCATGGCCTGAGCACTTCACTAACACATGAAAGATATGGGTTCAAATATTCTCCGCTTAAAGAAAGCACAGAACTCTTAACTCCTGGAGGAGTTATTGGAGTATTATGCAAAAGGATAGTTACTGAAGCATCCGAGTGCTTGCATGTTATCACATCTAACTTTGGATGAAATTAACGAGGAATTTCTATGGCTCTCTGCCTAACCCTGGACTACAGCAGAGTGCTACGCAGGATATAGCACGGGGGTTGCAGCTCCAGAACAGGCTCTTTCAATCACGCAGGGAGCTTCCAGGCTAAGTGCAGAGATGATATCTCTATCAGACTGTGATAATTTTGTCTCTGTGTAAAAATAAACAGTCACAGAAGACACAAAAACAATAATGTCAATGATTGGCTATGAGCATTTCAGGGCCTACAATAGTCCGAGATTTTTTGTTGCTATTGTTTCTAAGTAAAGCAACAGTACTTTTTAAACAGTACTAAGTAAAGCAACAGAAAAAGATGGAATTTGAAAAAGTTAAATGTTAAAAGGATATGACTTTCAGGTAATTGATTGTCTTGATGGCTTACCTTCAATCACTTCAGACATATTTTACCTCTACAAAATCTACTCTATACCATTCTGTGACTAACATAGCTTTACCTGTCGTACAGCCAAATTAAAAAAAAAAAAAAAAAGCATATCTGTATAAATGCCTTCAGTATTTCCCTCGAATTATTTCCAAGCTACAGTCATGATCAGTGTTGAATCATCCTTCTCCAATCATCAGATAGATACAAAACCAAGGACTCAGTTCTTCTACCTTTACACAGAGCAACAGTTTAGTCTGGAAGCAGCTTATCAAATTGCTACTATCCCTACCTTTAAATAAAACACATGTTCAACTGAATCGAGGCCCTCAGATGTGAAAGCAAGAGGTGCCACAGATACTTTTGCATTTGCAACATCTAATTTAGCTATGTTGCTGTGGTCTTAATGTCCTGAAGCCATAATAAAAATAAAAGACTACTGGCAGACTTCATTGGAAATACGAGAAGGGTGTCCAAAGGCTTACTTGTTATTTACACACCTAAACATAAATAATCCCTGCATGCACCACTTTTACCCATAGGCTAAAACACATAATTTTACAGTAAGGTCATCCTTGTCCCCGTGTTTTGGAAACATAATATGTCTTTCAAGATTTGCAATTCCTTTTGTTCCAGCTATGGATTTATAAATCCCTCAATTTTTGAAGAATTCAAAAGCTTCTTAAGACTGGAGATTGTTTTCATTTAGATGTAGCAAGCACTAAACCTGAACTAAAAAAAGGCCAATATGGTGTCTATACATGCAAATATACATGCATATATTTCTCATGAATATTTGAGAGGGCATAATTTGTTATTATAAAGACCAAAGTAATAGAAGAATTGGCAAACAAAAACTTATTTTTCTCAGCGCGAGAGATGTAACACCCTTATACACACTGGGAAGACTAATATTAATATCTATGTCGAAATTCAGTATTGGATCTCATTCACATTTGAAAATGACTATGATATCTCTTCAGTTCAGTTTAAATCTCTTCCTTCTTCATATCCCTCTTCCAGTCCAACACCACAATGCAGGAGGAAACATAAGTTTGTGTAAATTATTTCTGCCCAAACATAGTGAGGTTGGCTCAGTACAGTGCCCTTTCTGCAGCAGTGCTGTAGAACTACACAGTGCTTGAATCTTTCAAGGTGTTGAAACCAAAAAATCAAACCCCATAGTCAAGCAGTACCACTGCCAGAGTGCACCGAAGTCTAAAGGAGCATCACTGTTTCACCCCTCTCTGTGTCCTATCACACCTCCCTGCACTACAGCAGGGGAAGCTGAGACTGCTGTAAGGGAGCTTCTTCTATTTGTGAGGGCTGCAGTAAAGTTTGCAGTGCAACAAGATATGGACAATGCTACAATTTTGCTTCTGACTCTGTCTTACCTCTAACTCCTTATTGATGCCTGTCTAACACCTTGCCAAACAATCTAAAAAAAAAAAAAAAAAAAAACAGCAAATAAACAAATAACAACAAAAAAATGGGAAAAAAAATATACATATCAATAAACAGGTAAAGAATAATGCTTAATTTGAAGGTCTATTCTCATAAAAATACTATATTTACTAGATAGACTTCAGTCTGAAAGGGAACTACTATCTAATGGCAAGATTCAACTCAAGGCAAAAATCTTTTGATTTCTCAAGTTATTTTAGTATACAATTTGTTACAGTCTAGAAGATTCTGGTCTAAATCTAACCATTTATGAATCTCAGATGAGACTGATATTCAGGGACTGTAACCCAGTGCTTTACTTCTGTTGCTTCATGACCCAAGCACAGAATTGAACTTTTCCAAATTTATCCTGTGTGAAAGCAGAACTAAGTCTAGAGATACTTGTTCCCTATTCTTCCACAGACTTCCTGTATGAATTTGGTAAGTTGTTTAAAGTCTGTTTCTGCATTTGTGAACCTCACTGGATCAAATGTCTAAGTTTTCCATTGCCATCTCTGGCCTACACTATAGACTGGCTGGACTATGGACTGACTTTTCTAGCAAATCTCTATACAACACCTAGGACAATGGAGTGTGATTACTTATCTGGAGACCTTAATATAAAAGGATCTAAGATAATGCAAACATTAGGAGGCATAATTACATATCATATCAATGACTGGAGCTAAATGGAGTCACCCTACAGCACTTCGTGTGGAGACCCTGCAGAGACCTTGTAATAAAGAGGGATATAGAAATGCAGAGTACTCTTAGGTTTTCCAGAGCTACAGGTCTACTCCTTCTCCTTAAATAGCCAATAAGCAGGATGAATAGGATGAAGGCCATAAAACACGAATATCTTTTTTAATTGGAAGACATGCAGTAGGCTAGCTGCCCCTTCATGATCAAAGATACCATTAAAAATGAAAGACATTACTACTCTTATTGTAAGGTTTTATTAGTGGCATTTACCAATAGCCCTTCCCAACAATAGCTGTAAATACCCAGCTGACATAAGAAAAACTACATTGTTCTTAGCATCATGTGGCTGACCAGGTATTATCTTCTGCTACACTTTTTATCTGTTCCACCTTATGCCATAGAGCCTATAGAAAATATTTTCTCGAACAAGGATGTAGCATGTCCTCTGATATATGAGTGAGGTGACAGCAGAGCTGCTAATATTAGGGAACGTTTACCTCTGTAGAAACTGAGATTCCACTTATTCACTCCTCTCACTGTTTACTTTAAAGAGCCAAATAAACATGAAACTCTGTCTCCAGAAAGTCTGAGATATAGTAATACTCTACGTCTCTCTCCCTGATCATATCAGTAGGCTATATTTGGTAGAATTATGCCTCTGGGTTCATATTAGTCAGTCTACAGATCTGAGAGAGAGACAAATATTATGGGAAAACTGTTGGACAATATAGTGCCAGGAAGACCCTGAAATCAAGATAAAAAATATTTCAAAAATAAATTTGCCTGTGCTCCAGGGACCTCCTTAGTACTGAGGTTTTTGAGTTGTCAGTTGTTTTGCAAGGAGGTTGTCCTGCGTGCTTACCTAGGTGGGGATGGCGCTTCTGCACTTTTTCTGTCAGAGTGCAGAGATTATCATAGAATCATAAAATCATAGAATCATAGAATGGCTTGGGTTGGAAGGGACCTCAGAGACCATCTAGTTCCAACCTCCCTGCCATGGACAGGGCTGCCAGCCACTAGCTCACTAGATCAAACTGCCCAGGAACCCATCCAGCCTGGCCTTGAACACAGCCAGGGATGGGGCAGCCACAGCTTCTCTGGGCAGCCTGTGCCAGCGCCTCACCACTCTCTCAGTGAAGAATTTCTTCCTGATGTCCAACCTAAACCTCCCCTCTTTCAGTTTGAGCCCATTCCCCCTTGTCCTACCATTATCCACCCATGCAAAAAGTCGATCCCCCTCCTGCCTGTAAGCTCCTTTTAAGTATTGGAAGGCCGCAATGAGGTCTCCCCGGAGCCTTCTCTTTTCCAAGCTGAACAATCCCAACTCCCTCAACCTTTCCTCACAGGAGAGGTGCTCCAGCCCTCTGATCATTTTGGTGGCCCTCCTCTGGACCCGCTCCAACAACTCCACATCCCCTCTGTACTGGGGGCCCCAGGCCTGGACACAGCACTCCAGGTGAGGCCTTACAAGGGCAGAGTAGAGAGAGTAGATCACCTCCCTCTCCCTGCTGGCCACCCCTCTCTTGATGCAGCCCAGGATGCCGTTGGCCTTTCTGGCTGCAAGAGCGCACTGCCGACTCATGTCCAGCTTTTCGTCCATCAAGACGCCCAAGTCCTTCTCTGCAGGGCTGCTCTCAAGGAGTCCTTCTCCCAGTCTGTACACACACCTGGGATTGCCCCGACCCAAGTGCAACACCTTGCCCTTGGCCTTGTTGAACCTCATCAGGTTCTATGATTATAAGGCAGCATCATGAAATGAGGACACTCTTCTTATGGATCTGAATGGACCGTATCCTTTCCCTTGCATACCTTGGTTTTCTGTTCCTCTTAATCTTGGGGCTAAAGGATAATTCAGGTTTGAAGGGGCCTCAGGAGGTTGGTCTCTAGGCCAACCTCCTGCTCAAAGTAGGCAGATGTGAGGTCTGACCAGATTGCTGTCTGTCTAGTACACATCACCCTGATGCGAGCAAACTCATGCATTGTAAGTATAATTTGCTCGACTAATAGTTACATCCTAAAATATTTTAAAGGATGGGCTTATCAGATAAAAACAGAGGCCAGCTCCTGACACTTAAATGAAAAGCGTCATTACAGAAGTTAGTGATCAGCTAAATTTAGTTATTCTGCACTTGGGGCAGAGGATTGGAAGAAATGGCAGATTATCTTTTGAAGTCATATTCTTCTTGTAGCTTTACAGAGTGTAAATACTAGACATTCATCAGCATTAAAGATCTAGTAGCGGTTTTTATAGTTTGAGGTTAAAATCTATATTTTCTGGACTAAAATCACAAAAAGATCAAACAAAATCTTTGTAGGCAGTGGTATGGCTTGTAACCTTCTATCTGCAGCACTAGATTTACTAACTTTCCTTGGTTTATATTTTATAATGCTCTTCAAGGCTAAACAAACTGAAATTATTCTATCTTTTGTCTCTCTGTTCGTACTGTTCTCACAATGAAGTCACTTAACCATGAAATCAACTCTATAAGTTCCCAACCAGAGAGTGTAAGCAATATGAATAATGTATGGCTCATAACTTAAGAGTCCTTCTATACTTATCACTGCAGAAAAAGTGCAGTAAGAATAAGAAATTCTCACAGCAGCCAAGTTCACTATTAATGGAACTAAAACTGTCATCAGACATGTTAGATTCATAATCGTATTTCTGAGTTTCTGCCATTCCAGAAGAATGACTGCAAACTGAACATTAAGCATTATTGAAGCATTTATCCCCTTGAAGAGAATGAACACCATTCAGTATTAGTGAAGACTGGTATGAATGCTAAATGCTTTTAATGTTTTCTACATAATTTCTTATTAATCTCTCACTAAAGTGATAACTATCTCTGCTCAGCCTCATCATCTCAGGACTGAAGAAAGAGCTAAAGGAATTCCTCAGCGTACCCAGGAAATGGGTGAGAATGGCAAGGGGTCTGTTGCCTATGATTTTCTACTGCTTTTGTGGGCAGTTGGGCTACTAAAATGTTTATATTCCACCTCAGTGGTGTTATCAGATACACAGGAATGTCACTCCAAGCATGTTTACAGTGATATGCTAAAGTTAACAATTAACTAGTATTTATCCATGAAACATGGTAAAAATATACTTTTCTCTGTCAATCAATTGCTTTTGTTTTTACTACTAGAGTATTCAAAAATTCTAGAATCTGACTTAATATTTATTATCCACTTTAAATATAAATCTAACCTGTTTCACATAATTTACTCTGTGCTCACATAAGGCTACTAATAAAGGTGATTCAGACAGCTCAGTTACCACAGACATTCAGACTTATCCCTTGCTGTGTCGGAGGACACTGCCTAGATTCATTCTCCTTGCAGAGGTACAATGCCTGCTGACCATAAGCACAGTCCAGTCCAGCCCTGCAGACAAAACTGCCTTCACCTTGATGCTCGGCTCATTGAAACCTTCATCCTTTCTTTGTGTAAGCCAGCAGTATAGCTTTCCACATCTCTTCCACATTTTTTATTTTGTATGAGAAATGAAAGGCTTCAGACATGAAGCCCTGGAGTGACAAGCATCAGTGACAAAGCAAAAGACTGTTATGGTCAAGAAAAGGAGCTGACAGTGTTTTTATATGAAAAAGAGAAAGAGGGTTGCCAGACAAAGAAAACATTGCTGCTGACAACATTCATCGGTAATAAGGGATATAAGAAAAATTTGAGACCACACAGCCTTTGTGACAGGTCAAGCATCATCTTGGACAGCCAACTGTTTAGAGAAAGCTCAGATGCAAGAAAAAATAGTAAAAAAAAAAAAAAAAAAAAAAAAAAAAAAAAAAGGTATCCTCAGGTATATATGAATATTAAGTTTATTTATTTCATTTAATCATTTAATTCAAAAGATTAGAAGGAGAATTACTCAGTATTAAAAAATTCCTAAAATTCTTGAAGAGGTGGGGATCACTGAAACATTTTAGTGCCAGTTCTCATGGGAAGACAACAGAGTTCTTGGAGCAAAAATTGCTATCTCATATATCATATAACTGTCAGCACGGTGAGGTATCAATCCTGACCATTGTGCATGATTACAGTATAAATAGATAAGGGTAAAATTGGTAACAGTCATCATTAGAAGCCAATTCTGAAATTCTTTCCACTTGTACTTTGTAAACTAGGACTCCTGGACATGCAACATAGAAGTGGGAAACAGCAGAGAAATATTGGTATTTTGCCATTATTATCTTCTGCATTTATCATGAGACACATATAGAAATCCCCCCTGGTTGCAGACCACACGTGTTGTGTGGTCTTGCTACGACTCACATTTTACTCCAAATAAAGAGAATCACTTTATATGTTCAGTTGCTGGAAACCATTATAAAGTGTCCATATACGATATTCATGCTGTCTCTTCTGTTACACCAAGAATTTTCTCATTTATAGTTTGAATGTTATCTTTTATATCTTTAAGGATCTCTAATTTAATGATCTTACCTCTTTCGGAGGTTTCAGTATAAGGTGAACAGAAGTGGAGTCTGGCTTAAAACTCATGCTATGTAACACTGAGCTGATATCCATACTGTCTCCCTGGCTCTTTTCAGCTCCTAGTATCTTTTTGACTAGAAAGGGATATTAGAATTATATCACTAACTTGATTGCCATTCTCCAGTTCCTACAGATCTTCGATATTTTGCTGTTATTCATAAGGTCTTTGTCTTAGATATCATCTTGGGGGTATATTCAAGGGCCAGTAGCAATTTATGAAACTGCAAAGCATATCCTCTCTTTGAAGGCCAAAGGCTTACGATAGCAAATGGTATATTGCTGTTTGTCTACCAGTAACTGTTTTTCTTTAGTGACTTTTTTTGTTTTCATTATATTTAACACTAGATTTCTTGCCAGAAGTCTGAAGACACCACCAAAAAATTAGTGCAAAATATTCTTCAATTAAATACTGTAAAAGATACAGAGATAGCAAATACTAGAGAAGATGAAATAGCCTCCTTCTTCAAATTTCCAGTTAGAGTGCTTCACCCTGTTCTAAATCTTTTTGTAACACAAATCCAAACACTTTTCAGACAGCCTCTGCCTGACCCTAAGACAGATGCTTTTTAGTACGATGTGGTGCCTTTTCCATGTGCAGTTTAAAAAGCTTTTAACAAACATTGTAAACACAAAGGTATGTAAATTTGAGATGGGATTACTAGTAATAATACAGTAAGATCTTAATTTGTCTTTTTTTAATAGTCCTTTCAGGAAAAAAGGAACTCGATAAGTTATTTTATACAAAAACAAAGGGAAAGCAACAAAGACATTGACTTCTGTTTCTTATCTGAAGATTGAATTTCAAGCACTACCTAGATTGAAGCTTAAAAGAAAGGCTTAAGAATAAAATAAAAAATAATTTTTTCTTCTATTTTCCAATTTGATCCCAAGTTTCTGACCTTTCAGAGAATTTGAAATATGAAAATCAAAGCCTAATGCCAAGGTTGTAGCTTGGATAACAAAATTATGCAAGTATAACTAGGTAAAGAAAAGCAGGGCATCCAGAGAAATGCAGCCTATCTCAGCAAATTGTTTAGAAGTTTCTGTCTCCTATTGGTACTTGATAGATAAAAGAGAGAAGTCTTGAGCACTAAAATGTTTTGTTTGGTTTAGTTTTGTTTTTTTCTTAAAAAAAAAAAAAAAAGACAGTAGTAAAGAAGTTAGTTTGGTCAGGGTTGAGAGAAGTAGAAACTTTTATGTTGCAATTTTATTATTTTTATTTTCTCATTAGTAGGAGATAAAATAGATTATAAAACCCCATATAATATAGGTTTCCAGGCTTTTTAAAACATTTTGAGCTTTTTTAATATTGTCTTAGTAAAACAAATCAGTTTATTATTTCTGGCATTGAATGTGTCTCACATACATTCTGCCTTTCAAGTATTTTAAAATATGAGCTGATGAGACATCTGTGGTGTTGATAAGTTCATACCATTTAAGCAGAGGAAAGTACATGTCCTTCAGACTACCCCATGTTGTATTTGTGCATGACCATGTAGATGTGAAGCCAGTAGCCAATCTCTGCAGAATATAATATTACAGGGACACCTAACAGATACATAGTGTTCCCAGCCCGTGCTGTGAACTTTGTGAAAAACAACCTTGAAAAACTGCTTCTTCCATTTCTGTCTCCTGGGAAATTTGCCATTAGCAGCTTTATGAATCTTTGACAAGGAAAAGCTGGGCCCTTAGCGATCTTGTTTAAATGTCAGAAAAAGAGATGGAAAGTATATATACTCCTCTTCCTTATCTCCATATCATTAGTCAGGAATATGTGTGGATGATGTGGAATTGCTGTAGTACATTGCAAATGAGGCTTGAAACGGAAGTGCATGTCCAGTGCACAGAAAAAAAAAAACAGACCTTTTGCAGCTGTGTGTGTATGGAAATCAAATTGCCAGTAAGTATCTAGCCTGAAAAATCCATCCTTCAGCAGAATGACTGTTTAAACGGTGCTTAGCATTATGAATATTTCTCATTGCCCATCGGTGATTCAGTAAGTGCTTTTCTACAATTAGAAATCTGCCTCTGATTTTAACGAGGCAGAAAAGTTAGCTCAGTAAATTCCAGTTGTGTTTTTCCTTCAATCCTCAGAGCATTGCTGAATAGCAGAGAAAGTGTAGTGTCTCTGCAGGTGAGCTGTCTTTTTTTTTTTTTTTTT
>VXAV01004086.1:30425-41078 GCA_013399715.1 Alectura lathami
TTTTTTTTTTTTTTTTTAATGAAGTGCTCTCTCTCTCTCTTCCTTTCCCCTCTGCTGTGACAAGGGACAGCATGCCTACCATCGCCTGCCTACCTAAGTAGCAGAGAAAATGCTGCTAGTGATGGGAGATGTGGAGGGAACCACAAATCTGCAGCACACTCAATACACATGCCTAGCAGTGGTGGTAGTACGTTAGCACGAGTCATGACTCCAATCAACTGCTCCTTCCTATCACACCCCCCCCACCTTCCTTCTTTTTCCTCTGTGTTGTTCCCAGGCCAGCAGCTATGTGTAAACAGGATGTGGGAGCTGTACCCAAATGCGTTCAAGTCCTGTACACCTCCGTCCTCACCTCTGGCTGTAGTGTGCATCCTGCCTGGAACATCTGCTTTGGATAAATATAGGGAGAATTCAAGCTGTGCAGAGAGGGCTCTGCCTGGAGTTCTTCAGTCAGTTTTCTTGTCTCTATTTTTCAACATTTTAAAATATGGAAAAAGCGTTATACTTCTAACTGCAGGGCAGGTTTCCTGAAAATCACTGCTGAATGTTTGTGTATAACGTATAGGCATATATTTACTAAGTTAGTGGAAGATATCCTAAGACTGCTAAGAATAATACTGTTTGTTTACTTATAATTTCTGATGGTGTTGTTGATATCCTTGAAGTAACTTGAGATGGATTAGCATATTTGGCAATGCTGCTTTTTAAAAATTGCCTCTGGTAATCCAGGTAAAATAGATCATAGGGCTTTATAGCAAATCCATGCAGAAAGGATTTCATTACAGCTTGAAAACTGAAAGCCAGAATCATGGCAATGTTTGCTACTTTCCAGCAGGCTCCACTTGAGGTGGTCTGGAGATACACACCAAATGTCACGGGCTGACTCAGCCCTGGGCACTGCCTGCCCCAGCTGCTCTGCTCCCTGCAGCCAGGCAGCTCCCCGGGGGAGCAGTGAGGGGTGGTTATGTGACAGCCAGCTCAGAGTGGGACATGGCTGGACATGAGAGCCAGCCTATATTTAGACATCTTGGGAACTCTCTTTTCTAAAACAGCAACTTAGGATTTTCTAAGAGCAGGTAACCCAGAGCAATATGCAGTCAGTGTCTCCCTCCTTAGCAGAATTTAGGCTTGGTGATCTATGGTCATATCACAGACATCTAAGTAGACAGTCTGATTTTTAACGTTAAATATTCTGATGCAGGGGGAAAAAAAAAAAAAAAAAAAAAAAGAGCATTAAAATAATTCAATGTTACATACAAGCAAAATAATCTTTATCTGTTAGGTAAAGGCTAACTCATGGAAATGCCTGCATGACCATACCTGCAGAGACACCTGGACACGCATGCTCAGCAGGCTGGCACCAGTCCCAGTGAGAGTTTTCCTAGTAAAGGAGCACCTTCCCTTACACCTGAGAAAGCAGAGGGAATACCTTCTCCTGCTACTTGCCACCAACTCCCCTTCTCTTTTGACCTAACCTCTACTTCTTCTAGTTGCATTATCCATGCATAAAAAGTCAGTTCTGTCCACAGTCCTGAGGAAGCAGTGATCTGGTACACACGTGTGCCTGTACACGCATGTACAAACACTGACACATCTCTCCACTTTGTATGACTTAAGAATAGGCATTTTCAGAGACAATAGAGGATGACTGGTGAATGTAACAGACTTTTACCATTTAACTTAACATATCTCTCTTGGGCCTGAAGCTCCTTGATGAAGGTCAATTCATCTGATCAAACACCATCATCTACAATGTCACCATTTACATCTAGATTAACTATCATGCCTTTGCTGCAAATGGAAAGAACTTGCACTTTAGGCACATCGTTCATATCCTGTTGAAGTAGAGCTCTAGTAAGGCCAGTGAACATCCAGTTAAATAAGTCTGTCCTCAGGTTGCCTATTCTCTCCAGGGGCAAAAGCTAGACCTAGCTACACAGGAAATATTTTAAAATATA
Source organism: Alectura lathami (assembly GCA_013399715.1). Taxonomy (NCBI): domain Eukaryota; kingdom Metazoa; phylum Chordata; class Aves; order Galliformes; family Megapodiidae; genus Alectura; species Alectura lathami. Next base: position 32,384 of record VXAV01004086.1, read on the forward strand.
TGAGAAAGTTCTCACACTTTGTGACATATTAATTTACCAAAATTTTGAGTAAAAGACAAATTCTAAATAACTGAAATAAATTTGGAATTAAACAATAATTAAAAGCATTTTTTTTTTTACCCCAGGCTCATAAGCACATTTATAGGTGCTTTTTTGTGATTATTTTAATTGTTGCTGTTATCATTACAGAAGTTTGGGGGGGTTTGTTTTTAGTGTTCTCTTCTGGTAAATTAGAACCACTGAACAAAGAACGCACTGTTAGTTAGACTTGTCCCTATTCATTCAGATGTTTTTTGTAATGTGTAGCAGTTACAAAGGTCTCATCTTTCCACAGAGAAAGGCAAAACATCAGTGGAAACAAGACATTTCAATTAATATTGTTGTACACTGGCATGCAACTCAGGCACCCTTGTTCACCTGAGAGAGTTATGAATGGTAAGAAAAGACTCTGATACAAAGCAGAATCTCTCTTCAAAAGCATGAAGCCTGATAGCTGAAGAACTGCTAACCCTATACATTGCACCTATAATACAGGAATATTTCCTCTCTGCAGATAAAATAGGCATGAAACTCAGAACAATTTCTGCTTTTTTACATCTTTCAAGATATTATTTTAATGGACTGTGTCTCCATTTCCCCTAACTCACCCATTCCAACCCTCCTTGCCTCTAAAGACTCATACTGAACTATGCAACATCTGTTCTTGGGTATTTTCCCCACATGCTCCTGCACAGAGGGTTCCCAGAGATCAGGACTTCTCCTCAAAAGTCTCTGCAGAGCACCAAGGTCTGTTTTGCTTCAGCTAGGCTGCTCCCCTTGCCCCCTGTAAGTTACAAAAGTTTCTGCGCAATTCATAATACAGGAATGGACTTCTTAATGCTAGATACACGTTGAGAGATCATCTCCTGCTGCAGCCATAAAATTGCTACAGGTCCAGGGGTAACGCCAGCTGAAGAAATACTTTGCGCCCTTGTGCCAGGTACATCTTTCCACCCCTGCATCTTGGTTGTGCTGATGCAACTACCTATGGATTCAAGCTGTTAAATGTATATATAATTGTATCATAGTTTTGTGATGGATGTGACTACCTTAAGGCTTTTCCTGTCAGCAGAAACACAGAATGACCTATGTGCTGATAGAATATTTCAGGAAAAATAGCCATGTGTTTCAAGAAGGCACGGCGGTCTGCTAAAACAGAGAAGTCTTAGAAAGAGTCAATAATCTGCTTAAAAGTATTTTTACTTAGTTGAACTTCCCAGTACCAAACAGTCAAAATGAGATCAAGACTAGTTTCACAGGGCACTATATATAAGCTCCCAGCATATTACACAATAAACAAACAAACAAACAAGCAAATCAGTGGAAAACAGAGCCACAGCAATGTGGAATGAACTGTTCAAGGTCCTTCAACGGGTAAGCAGCAGGACTCTAAACTGAGAACGTGGGGCCTGCCAAGCATGTTTTATCTGCAAACCATCCTCAAGCCATATTATCACATGAGTCTTTCAAATCAGGGCTTCATGCTCATCATCTCCTAGGTGATAAAGTGATAAGCCTTCTTTCAAAAACATGAAGCACTTGATCCTTGGATGGGAACAGCAAGGCTCTTGAGAGTGTGACAGTCAATGCAAATAGTCTGTAGTTATGAAGATGCAAAAGGCAGACTCCTTGCAGTAAGCAACAATAGGTCAGCACACTGTGCAGTGGGAGTTGGGGTTATTTTCTGTGTAATACTGATGTGATTATTTTTCACATGATGTAGGATATGGCAGATGCTGTTTGTCAGATCTTGCTTAGGTTCAGTACAAGCAGGTACTTTGTTAGCAGGTCTACAATGCTCTAGAGTTTCCCACTCTTTAATTTTTTTTAATGGTAATTTCAGCATTCCCTGGTTGTTTGCTTTTGGAAAAGGCATGTTTAAAAGGAGTTGAAATTCAGTAGGCCAAAAACAGAAATCTACAGAAATTACAAAGTAGTGCATTATCATATTTTCCCTCAACACTCTTCATTCTCAAGTAGCAACAACAGCAAATTGTATTGCTTTTTTTGCCAGCTTCTGTGCAACCACCTCAACAGCATTGACTTATAGTCTGCTCTCTCTTATGCAGTTATCCAAAAAGCATGAACGCCTTCATAACTATGTTTTCTCCTATGTCCAGTACAGAATCCTCATTAGTCTCATAAGCCACATATCTTCCAGGCAGAAGGTAAGGCAACTCATAGCGGCCACTGCTGCCCAGACTAATAGGAAAACAGCAATGTTTGCTTGACATTTCTGGCATGACGCATCACAAAGAAATGCCAGATCAGGGTCAAGTTACACTAAGCTGCACTGCACTTTTTGGTCTTGTGATGTGATGTAACCTCTTGCAAAGCAATGAAAGAATTGTAATGTAAAGAAAGGGTCTTGAAATATCTGCTAGAAGGAAAAAATTGTTGAGCATGGGAAGAAACTAAGTGGCTGGTGTTACCCAAGCATTCAGAGCCGGTTCCAAGCAGTGCTTTGAGGTTGTGCTGAAGACCAGCCCACAAGTCCCGTATCAGCACCAGAGGCCACCCAACACCACTGATGGGAGCCAGCTGGATGGAGGGATGTTGTTTCCCAGCTGTGTGGGGGAAACTGCAGTAAAGAGCCCATGGAGTCCATACTGTCCTCTGTCCCTCTGACTGCTGCGACTCAATCTTGCTCCCCCTTAGTGTGACCCTATTTCATGTTTTTTTGTCTGCCAACAGGCTATATACAGCCACTCTGCTGAGAAAGGCAACAAAATTGTGATGCTACTGGCACACCATGAAAGATAAGGAATGAAATGGGGACCCTGCATCCTGCAAATGTTCCTTTCCCACTTAGTTTTCTCATCTTTAACTTCAAAGTCAGTTCCTCAGCCCCTCTCAGTTGTGAACACTATTACAGCTGCACTGGCTAAAGAGGGTTATGAGACAAGGAAATGTGTGAAGGAGAAAAGGCAGCTGAGAGCTCAGAGGAAGACATAACTAGGGATGGAAAAAGAGCAGAAAAATAGAGTTAAGGTGGGGAGAAATGTCACAGAAAAAGAAGTGACAGAACATAATAAATGCATAAAAAGTTGTAGGAATTTTACACTAACTTCATGCAAACTAAAGTGTGTGGGCAAGAAACAAATGTAAATGACACCGATAGCTTAGAGCAAGCATAACTGTTATTGTGCAGTCCTGGATTTCAAGGGTCACTCTTGAGCATCAAATTTTTCATGCTGTGCAATATCTAAGATGTTTTTCCTCATTTTTGAGAAAAGCCTATAAAGTTCACCACTTACAGGAGACACTTTTTAAAGCATGGCAAAGGATTGTAGCCCAGTCCCACAGAATTGCACTTTAGATCAAATAGGTAGAACTAGCAACACATGGGGATGATGATGTCTATACCAGCATTAGCAGGACTTGAGGTTTGGAGGCAGAGTTTGAGAGAGGGAAGTGTTTGGAAAGGCATCAGAAAATCAGCCTGGACACAAAAAGATGTCAAGGATAATTGCAGGATCTCTCCAACTAGTTATTTTTTAATACTGAGCTAGTCAAGAATAAGATTTAAGAAAACCATTCCTTGTACTACTTAATATGTACTAAAGTACAGTTATTCCTGTCAGTTCAAGAAGAAAGCAATCCCAGTACTCCCCATGCACACTGGGACACTAACAGTGATTACTATTGGAAGAATATACAAAAGAAAGGTCTCTTCATCTGTTTTCACCTGCTATAATCTTTACAGAGGCAAATCTGTATTTGGGGCCATGTTGAGTAAGTTTTTTTAAGAGTTGCTTCATCTTTTAGAAACACTGCTGTCTTTCACAGAAAAAAATACCATAGTTCCTTCTTGTATTTTTAGATTTAGTTTGTTTTGCTCTTTGTATTTGAAAACAGAAGTGTTCATTTGCAACTGAACATTCAAGAGGCCATTAGAAACATGTCATGTGACACCATACTGCATGCAGCTCTACAGTACTACAGATTAATTAACAGTAAACACTTCTGTTTCCTGACTAAAACTGTCATTTTATAGGTCCTTTCTTTTCTTTAAATTGAATCATGTCTTTCAAATTTGCTAATATGAAACGTTGCTTTGCCATCATATTCACACATTCTTATTGTTTCTTTTGAATAACTGCAGGATCTTATTGAAACTACTATAAAAATTAAGAGTATGATTGAAATCTAGCCAGCACTGTGTTGTTGCACACTGATTTTACTGTTCAGGCTTCTTCCCCAATTAGTTAAGATGCCTGAGATATTCATTTAGGGACCTTTTTTGACGTTAGCGGACTATATTGGAATAAAGCTTTGCTGCACATTTTGTGATGTGATTCACAATGTTTTGGATATCACTAGGCACTAGAAAAATTGTGGTTTTGCAGTAGGTCTGCAATCTTTTTCTCAGAACCAAATAATGGCAATGGCAAGTTATAACCTGTGACAGAACATATTATTCTATTATCCATAAGCAATAGCTTGCAAATCATAGACCAAGTAAAATATGGATTAGAAAGACAGCATCGCCTCTTCTGATCAGCACAGCTTTTATTAAAAGTTCTGATTTATCCATAAATCCAGCTTTAATATCTTTTATGGCCTTCTCTTTTTTTCTTTCCAGACTAATTCACAGCAACTCCCTGAAGAGACCCATCACTTTTCCTCGCCAATGTGTGGGGAAGCACCTTCTTGAAGAAAACATCGTGATCCGTTTTGCTGAAAGGCTTCAGGGCTGCCAGCTACTGCTCCCCTTTACACACCAGGCCATAGTCTGCTGATACCCAAGTAATGCTTGCCCCACAGTGAGTTCTGCCAGGCCAGTGAGAGTATGGATGAGCAGAGGAAGACGAGCTCCCTAAGGACACCGCTCAAGGCTGCTCGGTCAGCCGTCAGCACACAGGACCCGATGGGTGTCCAGTCAACCTATGGGCAGGCATGATGATCAATAGGTGCTTCCTAGCTGCTCTCTGCCACACCCCTTCTCTGCAAGCCTCATCCATTTTAGGGACTTTGGGGCTGATTTTTCCAACCTACCCTGCTACCCACTTTCCAGACAGAGAACTGCTTTCCGCCAGGTCAGTGCCAAGGGCCTGCAGCCTACCCACCGTCTTGTCCCCACATGCCTGGCCTGCTTGTGAGGAGAGGGGCGATGCACAGTGCAGCAGCGCTCCAGTACATCCTGCATCCCAGCTCCTTCCCGCCCACACAGCCAGATCAAACAGCCGTCAGGAAACAATCTGGGACCCATATTCACTACCGCCACCGGGGCAGCATAACAGGGCAGGGGGGCGGCGCTGTTTCTAGCAGATTCCAATTGACAACAGCTGGGACAGCTCTGCTCCGAGCAGCTGCCTTTGCTGTGGGCCCTGCTGCATTGCCGTTCTCTGTGGAAAGTTTTGTTTTGGCTAGGGATGGGTTTGTTGAGCTTTCGTGCACTGAAGTCTCACACAGAGACTTTCCCTTTGCCTATGGCATGTGACCTTGCCAACTTACAGGCTTGCATCCCCAATAAGAAAAACAGCAACGTTTGAAAATAAAATAATAAAAAGAAAAAAGCAAAGGTTAATTAACCTCAGGTCTGTTTTCAGCAAAGCAAGGCTGTCATGGATAAGTAATAAAAATAGTTTCTCAGTAGTCCTTATGTCTGTCAGAGAACCACTCTGTGATCTTTCAGTCAAAACCATGAAAGAGGGAGGGGGAGGAGAGGCTGCTGTGCTACTGTCCTTTTCTTGTGCGGGTGTTCCCAAGGCTGCACAGCTCTGTCCTTCAAATCATCTCCACCAGTAAATCATTTAGCTCAACCTGTCACTCCCAGCCATTGTGAGGAGACAAAAGCTACCCATTTAACCCCAACCATGACTGATTCACGCTGCAGGGAAGGCAGGCTTACAAAAGAGGGCTAGCAGGGAAGGTGGCAGTTGGGTTGAGTTTCACGTAGTCTGGTGCTGGTCTTCCCTCTCGTTTTACTTTTTTTTTTTTTTTTTTCCTCTGTTATTTTAAATTAGCAGCACTGCTCATACTGGGATTTTTTTTTCGAAGACCACATGTTTGTCAACAGAGATTGAGTAATTTGACCCCAGCCTGGCTTCAAAGGTTTGAAGGGGCAAGAAGCATACATAACCTATATCAGCATACATCTATTACCCCTTTCACCTGAACAGCTTTTTGGACCATTTTCATTGCTTTAAAAGAAGTCCGAACAAAACATCCAATTAGTCACAGGGAAAACAGAGCTATCCCAGCCAACCTGTTATTTGGGGAAATCTGTACTGCAATTATCTAGTTCCTTTCACCTGAAGGATTGCTCTAACCCATCAGTTAACACTCAGCCACCGTGAACCCTAACCTCTACCGAAAGTTTGTGCCTCAGATGGGCATCTCCTACACTACAATGGCTTACTTTCTTTGAGAAGAAATCGCTCAGACCTGATACTTTGAATTTTAAACTCTTGCCATTGAAATCAGCTGTTTAGCTAAAGACTTCCCTTCCATAATTGCCCTGGCCAAAGTTTAATCTTCATGTAATACCTCCCACCCCAAACAACCAAACCCATGAAAAACTGAGCAGGCTGTCAGAGAGCAACAAATTCACATGGTACCAACAGTAAAATGAAATGTATACAGAAACCAAACTCTACTGGAGGTAGTATCATGATTTATTTATTTCCTCCACCAAATTCCAGAACATCCCTAGTGAGAACAGAATCTTCCATGATGCAAAAAATAATTTTTACATAAAATATACCTGCAAATAATGACAGTTTTAATTTCTAACGATGCTGACATTAACCTACTGGAGAATTCTTCAGTAATTACCATAAAGTGTAGTGCTACATTTTAAGAACCAAGCACTGAAGCTGACAGACTCACAAACAGAAAATACACCACATCTGTGCTTCTCCAGGGATATTCCTCAATACTGTTATGCATGTGAGATCTAAGAAATGACTATGTAGTGTACATTTTTGTAATCTTTTTTATATGCATTTTAACAACAAGCAGTTAAGGATGTGGTTATTGCTTAGTGTGTTAGACATGTTTACTCTCCCTTTGGGCATCTAAAATGCCTTAAGCCCTCTTTTCATTATGAATTGTGTGTCAAAATGTTGGTTTGGATATCAAATTCTAGCTCTTGTAACCCTGTCTTTGGAAAGAGCCCTTGTCTGCCCAGGTTGCTCTTTTGATTCCTTTGTTTTGCTTTGTGTGTGTGTGTTTAGTTGACAGGTCTATCCTACACCTTTCTATAGTTAGCAGAGTAAAGCAGAGTTGGGAAAACATGTTTTGCATTACTGCATCCATAGTCTCACTGTAAGCTTTCTCACAGATTCATCTTCAATGAAAGGCGGAGGGGTGAGGGAGAAAACATGCTTTTCCCTGGGACTACTGAGTATGTGAATTGCCTTCTCTTTCAACCTATGGGGCAGTCTTCAGATTTCAGCACAAATGGAAGAAATATCTGATTTCCCATTCCATCTGGATTCAGTTTCTTTCTTCCTCTTTGTATAGCTTCTTAGAGACATTATGGAGCTCACTGGAGGGGCTGCTTACAGATGACTATGGCTGCACTGGGCATACTGCCAGAATTTCACTCCAGGAGGCTGCAACAGGAATCTTTAATTAACTTGAACCAAAACACTGAATGGCAAAGAACAAAAGAGTGGGGGTGGAGGAGGAGAGGAAGGGAGAGAGCAGAAAATAATGTTTCCCATACTAGAATCTCCATTTTTGGTCATGGTATGACAAGATCATAATGTCATCCCTTATATGCATTCACCAGAGCAGAATAATTCCCAACTATCGTCTTAGTTGGTAAGTTTTTCTTTTCTTTCTGCTAATAGAACAAATATCTCTGATTGCCACTTGTACAAATTAGTGATCAGTATTCTATCAATTCTTATATTAACTTATAGCTTGATGACATATAGTGTCTACATTTTATGTGATTCTGAATATGAGATGACTGAATCTCCAGCAGCTTGAACACTGCATAACTACACTGCAATAACGTTACAGTGCACAAGAGTTCCAGACATTGAACAAGATCTTACTCTGCCTGGCACAGTACCAATATGGCATGTCCCTGTCCTCAAAAGTTTACATTCTAGGCATAAGAAAAAATTAAATACAAACAAATGAATAACATAACTACTTTCTGAAATAGCATTATCCATTGTTGTGAAAACAGAATGGGTAACATTTGAAACCTACTTTGAAGAAGTACACAAAATGCAGAGCAGTAGAGAAGCAGGCCTGAAATACTTTTCTCTCGAGATCAAGAGAATAAGTGCAGTGATTTCTTTGCTGTCCATTTCCTGGTTAAATATGCATGCAGAATAATTACTCTAAATGCAAAACTAATGGTGATTTCATGCATATTCATTCAAGTGACTTTGTGATCAAGGCTCTGGTAGTGTTCTAGTTAAGGAGGCTCAGTTGCTCAAATATTTGTGAAAACAAACATAGCAAGGACTTATACATGCTCAACATGAACCTATTTACACATTGAAAGGAATTTCAAGTGTGAATTGATTTGCTAGCTGGTGGTTTAGAGTGCATTATCTTTGCATCTTCTGGTTTAATGACATCCTGAAAGAATCCAGAGTATGCTGTGTCTGATATGAACCAACACATGACAGCTGGGACAAGCAAGCGATTTGCTCAAAAAAGCACAGTCCTGATCCACACTGAAATA
>VXAV01004086.1:41106-59752 GCA_013399715.1 Alectura lathami
CTAATGTAGACACATCCAAAGTACAAAGAAACCTTTCAACCTCAGAAGCACAAATACCTTTTACTGTTTGCTATTAATTTCCTGTTTTGAACTTTGTTTGTTGATATTGCTTTTTAAATGGTTATGGCAAAGAAGTTATATTTCACTGCTCTGCAAAGGTATCATAAATTTGCCCTGTATATGGTGAGAACCTGGCAGAGACAAGCTCCAGAATCTACTCAGAATTGATAGGTTTCTACACAGGCCTGATGTTGTGTCTTCTTCAAGTCGTGTTGGGAGTAGCTGAAAAAGAATTTAAGGATTTCCAAACTGAATGTGACATCTCTGGTAAAACCCTGCTCAGGTTTATAGAGAGGAGGGGACCTGGGGTAAAAGAAACACTGAATGTGCTTTAGGCAGGTGTCTGGAATATACTCCAACTTCAGAATTTTCTCTGAAATATTCTGTTGTTATTTTCCTCAAAGACATAAAACCAAGAAAATGGTTTTGAATTCAAACTGACAGCAGAATAAACCCTTTGAAATCCCTAAACCACATTCATTCCTCGTGTAATTAATTCTACTGAAGACAGTAGAGAGAGAACTGAGGCAAAGTTAATTCATGCTCCTTTCACATGACAAATAACCCTCTTTCACACTGCCTGATTTTTAACTCTGTTGAGTGTTCACAATTAGAAGTAAAATTACTGATGTTAAATTCACGACCTTTCACTACAAAGGTGAATATGGGCTATCCCGTTCCACTCTCTTTGACATCAACTCTCTTGGAATGTAGAGTTCCCCTTTCTAGTGAAAATTAGTCCATTTTGAGTGACAAATGGCGGTTAGAAATTCTGAATGCATATATCCTCAATAAGAATAATGTTACCATCATTAGAAATGTAAAAGTGGTACAATCCCTTGAGCCAAAGAGGTCATTATATGGGAAGGCTCAGACTTTTTTTTCACTAGATGACTTATTCCAAACTCAGCAGGCTTTCATGGGAGCTGCTCACTGGTGTGCCAGTACTACTTTCCAGTTTGTTCCATGATTACAATTCCCACCAGTTTCCAGACATTCCTAAATAAGACCCAACACTTCTCTGCATTAAAATTCTGCCTTACATCAGACTTCAGCAATTTTTACTTAAAAATAAAGAGGAGGACATATGAGAATTCTCTCGAAGCAGAATTTAAATTAAATCTCCTTATTAATGATGTATGGATTTCTTTCATTGTTTAGGAGGCCTGTGAGCAGTTGAAAGAAACAAGAAGGCTTTTAGTAACGGGCACTAACAGCACCATTGTGCTTGCATGGAAGCTCTTGGCCATTCAGTGTCACAGGGTCAAAAACAATCCAAGCTCCCACACCAAAGCAGTGTGTAGAAGGCCACACAGACCTCATAGCACTGATTCTTTAGAGCCTGGGTGGGTTTCTGTCGGATGTGTTAAGTTCTACATTGGGAATTACAGGCAAAATTAATTTTTATTAAAGTTTATGCTCATTCAAATTTTCCATTTTGATTTCCTTCTGAATTATGTTGGAAATCTGATGAAAACATGCTGAAGTGTGAATTAGGAATATTATGAGGTGGCCCTCTTTCCTAATGCTTTTTCTTCTGGTCATCTGTCAAGCAGTGGACATAGCATTACTTCTTGAAAATGGCAGTGATAGAAATCATAGAGGTGTACTAAATGAAGGCAAGGAAGGGAGGAAACAGAACTAGGAAAGGCATTTATTTGACTTCGTTAACCTTATGTACCAATTGCATTTAATTTCTAAGATAATATTCACATCCAATTTCAAATTCGAATCCTCTCCTTTTCCTACTTTTTGCAATGTGAGACCTGGATGAATGCCTGAAGTTGCAAATGCCAATTAGAGAAGTCTCATATACTTCAGAGGAAGGCTGACTGCATATCTATGAAATAACCAGTAAATTCTGCACTTTGCTGCATGTTATCAGGCACAGGTTACAGATGTATATTGGTTACATATATACAAGTCCATGACATAAATGTATCTGAATGTTCTAAAAGCATACAGTTGTTGTTCTACTAAAAAGCACATAATTTATAGTGATACACAGTGTCAGTGAAAAGAGTTTGATAATCTGAAAGTACAAAACATTTCCAAAATTGTGATATATTATCAATTATTATTCTTTTCAAAGAAGTGTGCTATCCTATACTCAGTACTGTAAGGGAAACATAATAAGATGAGAGAAATAAAAAGCTTTTCAGGCATACAGTACACTTCAGAGTTCCCCTTCAGCATGCACGTAGAGCACAGTGCTTTTTCCCTGAAGTTTACTTTCTCATTCATGAAGAAGTTTTACTTCTCTCCTGGCTTCACAACTTTGGCAAGACTTTCTTTTCAGCCTTTACTCTTACCCTGTTGCAACTTCTACCAATCAAGCTTGAGAGAGCATTTTTTTTCCTGAGGGTTCAGAGATTTAAACCAAGTTTGTTTCAGTGTCATATCAGAACCACTCAGGAAACATTCAGAAGCACAGGGGGCAAAGTCGGTAACGGAGGACTTTTCTTTTTGACTGATGTTTTAATGTAAAGAACATTTACCTTGTGTTTTGAGTGAAACTAATGTTAACCACAACAGACCTGTTCGTGTAGTGATGTTACTAGATTAGAAGCAAATATTTCTTTGTGAGGGGGCTAACAATACTGCAGGGGGCCATCTTGCTTCACTGAACTGGAACATCCAGTCTTTTGAGAGCACTCACACATTAGGTTGTAAGATTACTCTCACTATAGCAACCCTCTCCAATACAATCCTTCTTTTTTTATTCTTTTTTTTTTTTCTTTTTTTCTTTTTCTTTTAAAATAAGAAGCTTTTAAACTTAGCTTTCCATTACTTCTCATCTTCCCTGGCACCTTCCTAACCTCCTCCTCCACTGTCCCAGCCAGTTTCAGTTCAGTTTTGCTCAGTGTTCAGCTTCTGCACTACAGATTGTATACTGAAGTTTTGTTTTGTCTTGTTTTATTTTCTGTAGAACTCAGCAAGGACAAGAAAGTGTAGCACTTCTGCAATATCAGTAAAATGCTAAATCAGAAAATGCAGGCCTCCCCTTGATTACTGTGCATCAAATTACATCTTGTACAAACAAAGATTTATCTTTTCTCCAACCTTTTGACAGCTAGCTGGCAAGTAAAATCCTGTTGAAGAAACTGTGTCAGAAGAACAGTCTAGACATGTTGGGAGCAGTGTTTGTTTAAACTCAGATATATGCTGCATGCCTAACCCAAGTACTGAAAGCAAAAATCTAGAATATGCGATGCATCTAAGAAGAGGGTTTCTAGGCCTTTGGTCACTGTAGGAGTGAAGAGCCATTATCCTAGTGATGAAGTCTGCTTTTGTCCCTAGAGAAACAGAAAAATGAGCTAGCCAACTGCATTCATATGAGCTGGGTTTAGCTTGCCGACCCTTGATCAGATGTTGACAGAAGTTGGGAAAAGGAGGAGTCAGCTATCTTGGTTTTATTTTTATGTTCTGCTAAAGCTATTTTGAAACTAAGTTGGAAATTTCCTTGCAACATCGTATGTGATAACAAAAGTGACCTTATAAACAGAGTACTTCACTTGCTGCTTAAGGAACCCAGGCTGTTGTTAGCATAGGTCAGCATAAAAAGCAACAGAAAGAAGTCAGTTTATCACACTCCATTAAGCTGCATAAAGCTATGAAGACTCAAAGACAGTCATCCATTGCCAACATACAGGACTACAGACACCTTGAATAAAATTTCTAATGCTATTTCTTACTTCTTTCTTCTTCATTTTTATGTGATCTTCCAACAAAGGACTGAAGCAACAGAATCGTCCCTTGTAGCAAGTTAGTTGTAGTACAGTCTAATTCAGGACTAGTGCTATTAACTAGAAAGTTTTCTATTCAACAGCAGTTTTTAAGAAGTTACTCCATATGTACAGGGAGTACTTTCTTCACTACAGCTTTATCAGGAGGCCACTGTTTCTTTTCCCCCGAGAACAGTGTACTGAACTTAGGTGTCTGGGACAGATGGATCAGTAACTAGCTGCCTTCAGCCAGCACAGTCCAGTGTAGCAGGATTTACCACTCCCTTTTCCCATCCATACTGTAGCTGCATCAGTCCCTGATTCCACAGACACAAGGCACAGATTTCAAATTATTGTAGAGCTGGCAATGACAAATGTTTGTTGCGTCCTTGTGAAGATCAGTTTGGTGATCTCAAGCTATTTCCTACAATAGCAGCTACACAGCACAGAGTGATACCTAACTGGGCAGCTGAATGGCAAAGTCTAGAATGTTTCCGACTGTACAGGCTGATTTATCTATTAACCCTACATCCACAGTGGATGACACTACCACACATTGGAAAAGCAGCATGAGAAAGCCTGCTGCCCTGCACCAGGGCCTATTTGGTAGTGGTTCTGTGGCTGAACAGAGGTGCCAGTGTCAATGTTACATCCAGATTTAAAAAAAAATTAAATTAAAACTCTAGTTAATAAAGGCCACTGATGTCAGAGTCAGCTAACTTTGTTCAAGCAATAAACTTGGAAGACTTTTCCCCCCAAGGGCTTCCTTTTTTGTCTCTAAAACAAAGGAAAGTGAAGTGAAAACAAGAAGTCCAGACTATATAGCAGAGCATTCTGTGACTAAGCCAGCTGTTGTTGTGATACTGTTATTTCTGTAGTCCAGACTGTTCTGACAGAAGGAAAAGCCTAAGTATTCCTGTAGAACTGTTTCTTTTGATAGCTTATCGAAGCACTATACACTGGTACGATATTCTTCACAAATATGATAGGAGTATGAGATGCCAACAATATACAGTGGTTTAAAAAAACATTCATTACTTATTTACTTCTACTAGCAAAATGGAACAGTGAGAGTAGTTTGACTAACTTTGTTGTTTACGTACTCATTCATTAGGTGCTTAGATACATTTAACACTTCCAAAACTGCAGCAAGTTTCCAGATTCACAAAGATGTCATCCACCCTTGTACACTTACAGCTATTCATGGACTGAAGTTATAATGCAAGCCAGGCAAACATCTGACAGGGCTGGGCTGAGGTGGTGTTGGTGGAGAGGTTCATACTAAAACTCAATACAGTACCAAAGACAGTGACAGAGACTAAACAAGAGGAAAGTCTTCCCTCTCCTGCACTCATTTAGCAAGCATGTGGAAATAATTGTTGGCCCAAAGACACATATCCATAATTCCCATTGTGCTCCAAAAGCCAGCACACCAGTCCTGCTCACCCGTACAGAGCGCTCCAAGTGCTGGAATGCAAATATGCAACCAAGCGTCAGAAATTGCATAGCCACTATTCTCACAATAAAGCTACATTATAAATCAGAACAAGGCTACCCAGACCAGGTCAGCAGCCATAGAGTTTGCAGGAGTTTGTCAGCAGGTTTGTTTGAAGCATAGCAGCTCTTCTGTACTTAAACAATTGATCTACTATTCATGCTTGATCAAGCCTGAGTTTAATAAAGTATGTTAAATTAAGGAGCATATGCTTGTTCAGACAAGTACAGGCAACTCAAAATATTTAAAAACATGTTGTTCATATTTTGATGGAAATATGTTTTTAGAAGTTCATGGATATTTCAAAGAAAATTGTTTATTGCTTTTAACTAGGTCATAGAATGACCAAGGCCAATAAAGACGTTTCTTTTATGAGTTGCGTCAAGGAACTGAAGATGGGTCAAAACCGTGTGTCAAGTTGCTTCACTCCTGGACTACTTAAGGTGACAAAAGTGAGCAGGTAGATGACAGAGTCAGGGTAGGGAGGCAGGGATGCTTGGCTCCTGTCGGGACCATGCTGCCCAGTCCTGCTCTCCCTGAATGCATGAATCAGCAGGTAGCAGCTCTCCATCCACATTCCCAATGGTGCTGCCTGCCCATCATTTTCTGACCCCTCATGATTTCCTCTGTCAGCAGCATGGAAGAGGAGAAAGCCATAATGTCATAAAATAGATGAGATGCAGTGTTAGCTACCAGTAACTTAGGTGAATCAAAGCATAAAATGCTATGGGTCTGAATTCACCTCTTTTCCCCAAAGCAAGCAAGGCAGACTGTTTTGTCATTAAGAGTCAAAATCAAACATTTAGCAGATTTAAGTTAAATTTTACTTTGGGGGCATGGAAGGTTACTGCTTGGATTTTAATCAAAACTGTGAAGAATACTCTCAGTTACTAACATTCTCAGCACCAAAATATATTGCTGCAGACAGCCCTCACCTAAGCTTCACCAAGTTTCACACTTAACAGGGTCCGTTGAACTGGGACTCTACTCACACTTGCAAGACAGGTGACACTTGAGACAACACAATAAGAATAATTAGTGGAAACAAACTATTGATATTCCAAACAAGACTTTTATGTGCATAATTAAAAAAAAAAAAAAAAAAAAAAGGGAAATTANAAAAAAAGGGAAGACAAGAAAGAAATATGTAATTACTGCATATTTAGGCTTTAGCTCTGTACATATTTCTCTGTTTTGGGAAACAAAGAAAGAACGATCAACCAAATGGCTTTGCTAACTTTAGACTAATGACTGCGGTTGATGCATAAGCTACATAGACTCACAGTGGGTGCATTTGAAGAGTGTCAGTGGAGGAATTAAAAAAATATATATTTTTTTTTTCCACAGAAACAGAAAATCATTTATAGATTAACAGAGAAATAATCATTTCAAGAACTGGAGTTCTACTTTCACCATCTCTTTTCACATCATGCCTTTCAGAAGATAAATTCAAAACTGGAACAAATCAGTTAACACCACGTATATAGAGATACATATATGTATCATGAAATACAGAATCTTAAAATGACCATACTGAATTAGGTACACATGGAAATATAAAAATATAAGCACTGCATGGTTTTTATCACAGAACAACACAGGAAATTAATAATGCAAGGTTTTACCAGCCTATCTGACAAAAGGAGAAACAGATGCCACGATGAACTCTTCTGGTAACTCTACAGTATTGAGACTGTTTTCATTGACTAACAAGATGCAACAACTTAAGGCAAAAGCAGGGTGCAATTGCTTGATTTCTCTCATATACACCCTGCTTTGTCGTTACTGCTGTTGCCTCACTATCTTGATCATAAATGGAAGATGTTTAGACATAACTTAGAGCTGGTAGCCACCATCAGCGATACAATTTT
The DNA here is from genome assembly GCA_013399715.1 of Alectura lathami. Classification (NCBI taxonomy): domain Eukaryota; kingdom Metazoa; phylum Chordata; class Aves; order Galliformes; family Megapodiidae; genus Alectura; species Alectura lathami. The sequence continues at coordinate 48,258 of VXAV01004086.1, forward strand.
CCCTCACAGTGGGCTCTAAGAAATGGTTTTACCTCATCCTTCACAGCCCTCTATGTGTATTTCAATAGGATCTTCAAAATGAGTAAGAATTAAGTTGGAATTATTTTAGGGTTTCACTGTCAGAAATTATTCCAGGAGCAATAAGTAAGTCCATTCTGAGCATAAAGTTTTAGTCTTAGAAGAGTATGATTGCATGTACTTAAAAGGCTGTTTGCTCAGAAGCACTGAAACTGCAGGCCCTGTTAATGTGCAGGTGCCCTTACTATTGTACTTCCTACCGTTCACCAAAAAAAGCACATTGAGCAAGACAAGTTTGAGCCTTTGTGAAGAAACAGGCTAGTAAACAGTATAGCTCAGATTGTGCTCCAGTATCTGTGGGAGAAACTGAATGAAACTACCAGCTGAAGCCCTACTAATGATAATACATGATACAGTTTGGTAATCCGCAATCAGGAAGAACAACAACAACAACAAAAAAAAAAAGTATAAAAAAGAAAAAAAAAAAGGGAAAAAGAAAGGAGAAAAAGAGAAAACTCACAGTTCAGTTCTTGATTTGTGGCCCAGAGAGGTGGTGGATGCCCCACCCATGGATTCATTCAAGGTCGGGTTGGACAGAGCTCTGAGCAACCTGATCTAACTGTAGATGTCTCTGTTCACTGCAGGGGAGTTTGACTGGATGGCCTTTAAAGGTTCCTTCCAACTCAGATGACTCTGTGATTCTATGATTTTTTCTTCATTTCTAAGAGAAAATATTCTGCACTAGAATGATGAGTACAGCCTACAAGTCTAACCTCATATACCACCTATATGACAAAGGGAACATCAGTCCTGGAGCAATGTTTTTTGTGTTGGGGTTGCCCACTCTGACTTTGCCATACTCATGCAGCACAGAGGGCATTGAAAAAGACCAACACTGCCCACTAATTCTTCTCTGTCCCATAGACAAGCTCAAACTGAGCACAGTAATGCTGCACCTGATAGCAACAATATGGAACACATGTGCTAGAAAGCACCAAGGTGTAAGGAACTGCTGAATTGCTTCCTCACCGCAGCTTCCTTCCATTTTTTAATGCCAGAGGTGTGAATGCTAACCAGCTATTTCAGCTGTTTGGTTTTGTACCTATATAGGCCTCTTTTACCACCAAATTCATTCAGAGACAACTGCCAACATCTCAATTATCAAAACGCTTCCAAGGTATCATGTCCTCTCAAGGATGCCTGTGTAGATTGCAGGTCATGCCTAAAGTATTCTGAGTCATTGTTTACTTTGCCAGCTATCACAAACTTCTAATGAGCAAGATGAGTTAAATAATGTAAAAAGCTACCAGTAAGTACTTTCCTCTCCCCACCCTTGATCTGCAGAACAGTGATCACTGAAACACACTGTAAACATGTTGTAATAAACAGGAGACTGGGCGGGGGGGGAGAAAGAGAAAAGGAAACAAGAGAACAACTTCTTGTCCTCAGAAAGGTTATATCTCAACAACTGAGTACTGTAACCAGTGAGGAAAGAAAACACAGAAATGTTCTTAGCCCTAGCATCTATCCTTCAGTTATCCTGTTACCAAAATAAGAGAGAAAGCCTGAAAGAGAGATTTTCCCTTTAATTTGCCTTGCACTCCTATGGTTGAAGCAAGAAAAAAAAACCTTTCTGGCCCTATTGAATGAATGGTCAGAGGTACCTTTGCGGCTCCTTCACAGGGTAAACTAATCTATGACAACTGTAGCTAATCTGATAAGAAGGCCCGCATGTGTGCTAATGTGCTAATATGAGGAGATTCAGGGCAAGCAGCGGTAGTGAAAACCCACCGCTTCCTAAATGGACCCTCCTATGCAATAGCTCAAGCAACATATGCGCATTTTAACACCCGCTTAACACCGAGACAATGCGGTGGCCTTTGTTGTGCGACACAGAAGAGCGATTCCCATGGTGGGAATTTCTGCCTCACAGGCGACATTCTTTCAGAGGTGATGCAACAGGCTGGTGGCCTGGACCAGGAGCTGGGGTGGCCTGGCAGCACAGTTATGTCTATGTGCACGAAATGAGAGCCCTTTTCTTTCTCAGTGACTGAGAGCATGTGTGGGAGGGAGAGAGAGAGAGAAAAAGAGGAGGGAAAGCGAGGATGGAGGGGAGAATTGGTTTAACATACTGAACCAAGTCTCTAGCCAGGATAAAATCACTTTGTAGACTATGGTGCTTTATCAAAAAGAGCTTTAATCATATTGATAACAGTTTGTAATCTTGTGCTGCTCTTTATATACTGCCCTTAGATGAAAATTTGTATGCGTTCCACAGGAAAGATAAATCACATCTTCTTGCTTGCTTGATTGTCTTAATTCACCCTCAGGAATATTCCTCTGAGACTGGCAACTTTTTGGTATAGACCACAGAATAGGGAAGAAGAAGACTTCATGGATGCTGAATCTTCAGGAGACAGACAATCAGAATACCTCCTGGGCCAACATTGGTCAGGGTTGGGTTGCATCTTTTGGACACAAATGTGCCCTGCAGACTATTGTGTATAATGGTCAGTTAGCCATGCTCCTTTGTTTCCAGGTGTCCCACAACCTACTGCAAAAGGGCTTTAAAATGTGATCCTCTCAGTAGAAACATTTAAAATTAAATATGATAAGAGCATCAATACGTATCTAGAGACTGTGTACTCACCTGAGAGAGAACGCCTCTTGTGAGTGGAGAACAGAAATTTCCAGTTGTGCCTTTGTTCATTTGGTGCCCAGTAGTGCCTTTCCTGTATGGCTGGGGTCATAACAGCACAGTTCCTGCGCGCTTGGCAAAAGCATAGAGACAACAGGTACAAACTGAAATACAGAAAATTTAAACATGCAGAAATACTTTTTACTGTGAGAGTGACTAAACACTGGCACAGGTTGCCCAGAGAAGTGGTATCTCCAACCCTTTAGTGATCTGCAGAGGGATCTTCCAACCTCGGCCGTTCTCTGAGTCTGGCACTCCAAGAGCTGCTTGTGAATTCACCACCGACAAGGTTCTCCCAGAGTTTATTTCATGTGACTGACAATAAAATGACAATGGCAAAAGGAAAGCAACAGTAATATTAGCTTTCCTGTACCATTTTGGTCTCAAAATATATTCTTGTCTTGCCATGAGAAAAAAAAAAAAAAAAAACTCGGGGGATGTTTAAGTTATAAGTTTGATGTCAGAAAAGTGCTCATTCAGAACACTTCAGATCCAGAGCAGTTTAGCCCAAAACATGAACCATGCTTAGTTAAGTATTCCCATAAGATCAGGACTCTGGTTTTACAGCTGCAGACTGGTTTTCAGCCTGCTGTTTAAATATATTCCCACGTCAGCCATAAAGCGCTAGCAGGGATGACAAAAGTGGTATTCCTCAAGGATTCATCAAATACGGAGTAGTGTCTTTAGGTACCTGTAAAACGATATTATTCTAGCTACTCAAGACTTGTTTGATTTTACTCAGCTCTCTGAAAGTCTTAGTGAGCAAGAACAAGTGTTGTAAATGTTTCTAAATATGTAAATGGATAAATCATATTTATTCCTTTGCACTTTGTTGCATTCATTCAGGGATACTATTTTATGTTTGAGTTTTGAATGCATAACAATTGACCCCCACTGAATAGTGACGACATTTCCTCTCAGAGGAAGTCCTGAGGGAAGGAAGGTCCCGCATAAACAAACTTCCACTCAGTACAATAGAGTGGCCCATAAATGTGACCATTTTTTCAGGGCATGGGTGAGGCTGACACTCTCTTCCTGCTCATGCAGCCCAGGGCTTATCGCAGTCCTGTTTCCCTGAAATTTAAATGTTTGCATAGCTTCTAGTTCATTTGTATTTTTCCCCACGCACTGCAGATGTATCCCATTTTCCTGTTGCTGTGGAACACGGACACAATTTCCAACAGTGTTACATAAATGACCATCTGTGTTTAAAAAAAAAAAAAAAATGCTGATGCACAAGATTGCAGTGTGAGAATTTTAGCTAGCCAGCAAAATTTATGCTATTAATACTTTTGATGCTTCCTGACAATAAAGGCAAAATGCAGTGTTCCCTCTGTTTCAGCATACTGTAAGTATAAGATAGACAGACACTGTTGCTGTGCACAGGATGAGACCTCCAGGGAGAAGTCGAATAAAACCTAGCTGCCAATGCCTAGCGTTTCTTAAGCTTTTCAGGAGAGTAAAGGCAGGACAAATTAGTGAAAGTTATTGCAGTGATCATGACAGCAGTATCCAACGCATACAAATAAACAAGAATGCTAAGATTTCATCAGCATATTTTTAGCACCTTTGCATTTGCTGTCTTCCAGGATCTGCAATGCTATAAACATTGAAATCCATTGCATAGATCTCTGAGACTGGCACAACAGTTGTCATGGTAGATGATGGCAGTAGTAAATTGCCAGTGCTAATGTGGTTGAGGACGAGAGGAACGGAAAATCTTCTCAGTGGCTTTCACAAACAATTGGTGCTGTTCATCTAGTCCAGATAGTCCTAGCTACCTGCTGGTTCCATATCAGATTTTACTTTCTCTCATCTTCCTATTTCTCTAAGTTCTCCCTGTTCAGTTCATAGTTACCTTCAATCCCACTTTGCTGTTCTGAAACCTAAGAGCCACAAAGCAACACAAATGAAACCTTTCCACAATGCCTGATAAAGAGTAAAACAGTGTGTGTTTTACTATTTTTCTTCCTATTTTAGCAAACATTTAACATGTTTGAAAATCGCTGGGGGAAAACAAAAAAGTGCAGGCAGACACATATCATGTAAAATGTTGTTCCAAATTGGTAAAGTTTACGAAGCCCATACACCAGGATCAGATAGGTTTGGGCAATCTTAATAACTAATGTGCTAATAGGCACACACAGTTACATACACGCACACAGCCTTCTCATAATCATGCCTGAAGCACAGTCACAAAATATTTGTATTCATGCACCAACAAGCAAATGTGTGTATAAAACAGAACTATGAATATTGAGTGTATCTGCAAGAGCTGAAACTTTGGCTTTCTCAAACGTGCATTTTGCACATATGCTTATCTTTCTCCTCTTCCAAAACACTTCGAAATGGAAACATTCGAAATGTAACTTCTGAGTCCTTATAGCTGAATCACAAGTGCATATATTGAAAACTTTTCAAGAGTGATAGAAAATTATTCCCTTGTTACTTTCTACACATGATGTCTATGAAAGGAATGGGCAGACATGGCAATTAAAAACAGATTAATCACAGTAATAATAACATGAAAACATTATAAAGAGGAGAGAAAATTTGAGATTAACAGCCTGATCTAGAGAAAATTAATAAAAATGAATTTTTCTTTAGATGTGAGATTCAGATTTTATTTCATTTGAATCTCCTTCTCTTTTCTTTCCTATTTTTCCTGTAGACAAGAAATTTTTCTTTTGTTGTCCAAGGGAAAGCTTGTGAATGAAAGCTGGTTCACATAAACACACACAAAACCTAAGTATTACGTGTTCCTCAAAATTTTAGGCACATCTCTTTGCCAAGTTAGGCCAGATTTCGCTCTAACTTTGCAGAAGTGAATATGCAAGCTTCTCCAGTTTTCCCAGTAGCCACTGTGAACTATTTGTCATAACCTTAAGACAACCTGAGAAATCAAAGCACCTACAAAACCTCTGCTTTGGGATTACTGGAAGAATTATTTTGAGTAAAATCAAACATCCTCAGTATGCAGCTCTGGAAAAACAATGAATATAAATGTCACATTCAGCCATTCACTTTTAGTTCAGAATAAGTGTTTTTCTGCCAGAGGACTACACACGCTATATAATCCTCAGCTCCTTCAGGATTTTAATCCACCGTGAAGCATATGGTAAAAAGGTAAGTGTTTTGTAGAATCATTAACTTGCCTAAAGCAACATGGATGTTCTTTATTTCTTTCTTGAAAGACAAAGACCATCTGAAAGTAGTTAACAGCTCAAACCATATAGTTTGCTGAAGCAGCAAAAAATGAACCTGGAAATGTCCCTGCAGGGCTGAGTTTTGTGTTAATTAGTCAATTCCCAAGGCAATGCTTGTATTGACAAGAGTATGTTATTGTTCTGCTTCCTCATTTAGTACCAGGAATGTAAGAGCACAACATATAAATACATTTATTTATCAGAACCAAAAGCATCAGGGGGATTGTGGTAAATCAAAGCTGTATCGGACAGAAAAATTGCAGAAACCCCAATTCTGATCTCACCCCCGTGAGAGAAAAGAAATCTCCCTTTAATGTAATGTCACTTATTGTAAAGGGATTTCTTTCAGAATATTAAAAGCTCTAAGTCAAACTTTGCCTTGCAAAATGCCTGTTCAATGGCACTGGTAAAGAATGGGGCTGTTAGTGGGCTCAAACAGCTCCTGCCGCTGAGCAAGAGGAAGCCACCAGAAAGCAGTCCAGAAGAAAGGTAGCAGAGGATTTGCTTTCTTCTAAAGGAGTTGTGGTGCGTCTCAGCCTGGAGGAACCACCTCTGCTGCTTGTCCCCTCTCCCCACAGCCTGGCTGGCAAGGCTGCAAGGCGTGGCTGACCCGAGCTCCCGAAAATCCAATGCCTGGTATGACACCAGCCCCTTTTTGTTTCCTCATATGGGCTCAGTGTCTGGCACATGGAAACATAAAGTAGCACTGGTGTGTATGGGGTTTTATAGACAAAGAAGAGGCCTTGCAGAAAGCAGCATGAACTCTTCATAAACCAGGATCTTAATTCTGTCCATTGCCATATTGTTTAGCTCTCTCCAACCAATTTACTTCTGTGAGCAACTCACATGCTGAACAAGATGAGGAAAACAAAAAAAAAAAACAAAGAGGGGAACAGGAAACTACAATTAATAGTGTTCCAGAGTAAACCCAGTTAAAAATAGTAAAATCTTACTGGGAAAAAAAAAAAAAAAAAAAAAAAAAAAGACAAGAGTTGACAGAGACGCTTCTTGTCTACTAAACCTTTGGCCTGCTAATATGTCCAGAACCATTATCTGTCCCTGAGGATAAATGGCATAACAAGGTCTGGATCCACACAGCCAGCCCTCCTCTTTGTCCTTAAAACAAGTTACCACATCCATGCCACCTCTTGGGAAGAGCCTTAGGACCGCAACAGCCACTCAAATGGTGATCGGTCATTAACTGGGAGAAGGTAATCAGCCCAGGCCAAAACTGAGCCAGTCAATGTTCAGAGAAGGAAACAGACTGTGCCAGTGCTCAAACCTGTCAGTTTGCCATGATAAACAGCACCTTTGGAGCAGCACGATGAGATATGTTTCAGCCCATCCCATGCGTTATGTTCAGGGACTGTTCCAGAAAGGGCCTGATTCAAAGCACATCAAAATTGTTTGCAGTTTTCCCAGTGGTTTCGATGGGTTTTGTGACCTAGTCTGCAACATTTGACAACAATCAGCATTTTCCCTAGAACATACCACATAAATGCACAGAAATCTAAATAAAAAGTGTTCTCATAATTTAGAAATCCTCATCTGGATCTGTTTCTGATTTAAGAAAAAATTAAGTTCATTCTTATTTTGCTCGAGTGAGTACATACATCTCTGTTTTAAATAACAGAAAACAGAAAAAGATTTTTGAGGTGATATTTCCACTGATGAGATCCAGTTTTTCGGAGAGGAGGGCATGAAAGAATGGAGTGGGAGATTTTAAAGCTAAAAATCACAACATAGTTTGAATGTTAATTGTGCTGATTAATTTTCAATCTGAAGCTTTCTAGTACATGCACTTACAACTTGGGTGCAATATTTAGAGTTTATTATAAAACTCCTTTATTTGGAACTTATTACACAGCACAAATGCCAGCTGTATAGCCTGAGTTGATACTATTTTTTTTTCTTATGCTAAACAATGAAAAAACACTTCCTGTAGAACTGTGACGTACAATATTTCTGTATTCTTAATACAATTTTCTTTCAACCAGAGTTTGTGTGACCTCTTGCTTTTCTGGGATAACTTTTTCAGAGGAACAAAACCCCTAAAAAAGTAATTAATCATCTGTTTCTGGTTAAGCAAGTGGTCTGATTCTGTGACCTTCAAACTTCCCTCCCCCTCAAAGAAAGCAGTAAGAATGTAAAGCAGAGAGACAGATTTTTAGAGGTATAGAGAATTTGACTCCCACTGATTGCTAAAACAATCTCATCATCAACACTTCACAGAAAATGGGCAGTGCCATATAGTACTGGGCCCTTTGTTTCAAGTTGCATGTTGATAGATGAAAGTCCTTTATAATTTCATTTTCACTTTTTAAAATGTAATTTGATCAAGATATCAAGGATAGTCTGAAATATCTGATTATCATATTAAATTTCACAAGTCAATATTCACCAAAGACTTCTTGAGATCTGCACACCTTACTTGTGAACGGAAAGTCATTAACAATGTATTTCATGGCACTTCTTACATAACAGATTTTCTGATGGAATCAAACTGAATGATCATTTGCATACAACATCCATCTGCTACACAAATTCTCCCTTCAAGAGGTTGCTGAGGTACATCACTAATGCTCTAGTACATCAGAGTGGCTTACGTTGTGTTAAGTGTCACTATGTATTGTATTCAGAAAGGACTCCATAGCAAAGTACCACCAAGCAATGCAGGTCTCTAGTGGAGGGCAAATTCCAGATGTGATTTACTCACCAGTGATGCCAATAATTCCTCTAGACCCATCTTTTAGCATTGGTCCCAGCAAGGTAAAGCTTTCAGCCCAACTCCATGGAGGATTCAGACAGTACCAGGGCAGCCTACAACCAGTACCAAGAATGGCATCAGCATGGGAAGCATAAATAGACTAAAATAATATATTTTAGACTAGAAGACCAGTCTAAATTTTTTAGACTAGTCTGAACTAGACTCAGTAATTTCTGTTCACCATTCTCTCAACAGAGAATTGAACTATAGGTAGTGTAGATTACTTACTCAGGGATCACAAGGGAATTGAATGGCAGGAACCAGAGTTAAACTTAAATTTTCTGTGTCTCAAATTAGTTTGTTAAGTACAGGACCATATTTCAAATACCAACCAAGTGCTATGAACTAACTTACCTTCCAGCGCAATTCTACATATCCTCTCAATATCTGTTCGATCTGCAGTAAGAGGATTTAATAATTCACTAACAGTTATCGAGCAAAGAAATCCCATTAAATCCCATCACTAGTGTGTAAACGCTGTTCTCACACCCACTTGGTTGTGAACTGGGGGCTCTGTGCATGAGAGACACAGGGTACATAATAGCAGGATGAGACCAACAGTTTTGTAATCGCATATTGCGTAACACATTCCTTATCCTCCTCTTCTTGTTTTCATTATATATTCCCTTAGTGAATTCATCCAGAGCTAAATTACCCCTTTGGGAAAGCTTAAAGAAAAAAATCTCCTCTTGAAGTGTAGCATGCATCTTCCCTCCAGATGTCCATATCATTCTCCAATCAATTTGTAGGCTCTTCTTTGGCAACTCTAGGGCTGTGCTTTCTCAAAAGTTGTTACATGCCTGAGTGTTGGTGGCTGCCTTATTGTTTATGTGATTAGTCATGCTTAGACTATTTTAAGGAGGTGATGTATCATTTTTGTAAATTTTAGATAAACTTCATTTATTTTCTGATGATTGATGCTGAACAGTTATGTAGCTAATTGCGTTTTCTTTATATTTTCACCAGAATTTGAAGAGCATTCAGAATGAACAAAAGTTTTTCTTGCTTGCTTGCTTTTTGTTTCTTTCTTTCCTTTTTCTTTTTTTTTTTTTTTTTTTTTTTTTTTAAGGAGGGGGGCTGTTGTAATAAAGCTAGCTAACAAAACTGTAGCTGAACTACAGCTTTATAATAAAGCTTGTGACAAGTTCTGGGATCTAAGCCAAAGCCAAACCAAATGTACAGTTTACGAGGGTGAAAGGTTTTACTGGCCAGTCTGGTTCTCTTCCAAAATGCCTTCATTTCACATGTAAACAGTAATAGAAACAAACAGTGGTAGTACCATTAACTTCTATTTTTGCCTCACCATCTCCATTTTGTGCAATAAGCCACAGAAAGAAACTGCAAGAAAATTGGGGGAGGGGGAAAAAAAAAAAGAAGAAAGAAGAATGAAATGAAACTGTGTTTGATACCTCTTTCTGAATTCCATCTGGCCCACTGAGACTTCCTTAAAATTATTGGCAAAATGTGTTATTATTTTGGGAGGAGAAGGGGAAGGTAAAGGAAGGAAAGGGGAGGGCTCAGGCTAACTCAAAAAGACCCGTAATTATAAAAAGCTGCTTTATGTTCATCCCAGGCTTTGTTTTTCTTTGCAATGCTAAGCCAGCATAGTGGGAAGCACATTGATTCCTTTGTACATACCTGATCATCATTTTGCAATGAGCCCTAATTTCTCCTACTTGGTTCTGTTTAAGACAAAACTCCTTCTGAAGTCTATGGGAATTGTGCCTAAATAAGCCACAGTTCAAAGCAGGAGGCTGCCAGGGCCCCTTTGCTCACTGTGATATTATACACATAGCAAGTCTGTGAAAAAGCATGCTTGTACGATTCATCCCACATCCTTCTCTGCTTCAGCTCCTATACATTTGTTTGTTTCCTTCTCTGATTGCATCTCGTAATAAACCCAAGACTGATAGCTCCTCAAGGCGGTGCCTTTCTATTTACTATGTGTTTATAGTATACTTCTGCCAAAAGCACATCCTTATGCCAGGGTTATAAATCAGTACCTAAATGTGATATATTTTATATTTTTTAATTTCAGAGCTATATTAAGTAATTGCAAGTAATCACATGATTACTGGCAATTAGATCTTTCCTATATTTAAACTGCTTGCACTCCCACCAACTTCCCTTAGCTGGTGCTGAGATTGCAACACGACTCCGTAGTGGGGTTGTACCAACATTGCTTTTGCACAGCCCTTTTCCCCTGGGGAGAAGTTAACACGGAGAGCTATGCATTCTGCTCCTTTTAAGGAACCATGCTCAAAACATTTATAAGCACCATATATAACAAAGTTAGCCAGATAGGGTGATTCCATTTGTCCATGTGTTGTAACTACAGAGTGTAGGAACTCTTGTACTAGCATTTATTTTGATTTTCATGAATAAACTATTTCGTTCAGCTCATCTATCTGGCGTTCTACATTTGCAGAAATCTGAGTAAAGAGATATAAAAGATGTCAACACGTGTAGGATCCCACTCTCTAGAAATTACTGTAATGGAGTACTCATGTATGTACAACGATACTCATTAGATAAAACGACAGTCATACATTCAGAGGGGTCAGTGCTTCATCCTTGCTCTAACTGTATTTTTCTCTCTCTCTGGATGAAGTTAACAACATATCTTTTATCACATATTAAGCAGTATCTTTTCCTGATACTTGAGGTTTTACTGGTAATTGAGGGGAACCTGACAAAATTATGCTTTCACAAAGTACCAGAATAAACTTTTTGACAGGAGTCAACTCTAAATCAAAACAAAGTGGGAAGCTTTTCTTTCCTGGCATGCCCTCATGTCGCCTTCCTT
>VXAV01004086.1:68083-78445 GCA_013399715.1 Alectura lathami
ACTTTTTTTTTTTTTTTTTTTTTTTTTTACTGGCAAAGATGTCAGCAGAAAATAGAGTCTGGGGGAGGGGGGTACACGTGGCTTTCCAGAACCAAAGGTTTCGTTTGCATACATGAGCCTGCATGCCAGTGCTGTGTGCCCACACATGTAGGCAGCAAGGAGCTAAGCAGCACAGCTTTTATTTCCAGGACTTGGTGATCACACGTCAATGTAAAATACTACCCTTTAAAAATCATTTTTCTTGCAAACATCATGAACCTAACCAAAGTGTATCAGATAAATTATTCACTGTTTCATTATTCACTCAGCTCTACTTCTGTGGGTGTGCTCTCATCAGCATTTTGAAAGTCAGCCCAAATAATGGAGCCTACCTATGAGTACAATGTGAGCTAATGATTCACAAAGCACAGTTCTGATTTCAGTAACAAGTGTTTTTAAAAACTGCTTTCTACACTCAGTCTGAAAGAGATTAGCATAAAGCGTCCGTACCTACCAACTTAACAAAAAATATTTTGATACTGGCTTTGACCATCTTTTTAAAATCAGTTTTACTGTTGCCCACTGTCAAAGGTGACAGGATTGTACAGCTGCTACAATTTCTCCCTACATTCATCAAAATTTGAGCTTTACCTGTTCACTCATAATGGATTTCTTTCATATGAATTTCTCAGTGTTTTCAGTCTGGAAGATATACAGCCACTTATCGCTGGAATGTATAATTACAGTTTGTATGCATTTTAGAGTGAAGGTACTAAAGCATTGACTTCTACTACCAGGTTTCACTAAGGACCATGCACTTTTAGGGCATCTGCTGATGTTCTGAGTGAATTTAGCCCAGGGCACATGGCACAGACTATTAAACGTACTATTACAGTTACTTTCAATACGTAATCAGACCGGTTATATTTTAATTTGACATTCTTCATAGTGTGCATCTGGCCTTTGGGCTGATCAGTTATCTGAAAGAACCAAAAGAAAAACCAGAAAAAACACCCAGTAAAGCAACTGTGTCTCAAGGATAGAAGGACTAGAAATGTAAGAAAGCTTCACCTGGGAGGATTCCTTCTCAATTTTCAGAGCAAAAGAACACACTGGTAAGGTTGCTAAACCAAAACTAACTGATGTATTTATTTGCATGAATACCTCTTCATCCTTAGCTTGTTAGACCTTGTTGTCCTAGGTCAAATTTAAACAGAAGAAATGCAGATGGTATATGATTTAGCTGCTAAAACTATTCACACTGAATCATAGATATCAGATACTTCATTAAAAATCCCAAAGCTAGTATTAAACTGCATGGCACAATAACGTCCACACAGGCCACAAAAAGGAGAAAGTGTTCCCTCTTCCTTGCTTCTAAGCTATTTGATTACCAAGAAGTTCACTAGATAACTTATAATAAGTAGTACAAAAAGGGCATTTATTATGAAAACATTTGATGAGAGGAAATAAGATGATATCTATATGCAACTTAAGGATCTTAGACGTATACTGTTACAACCAAAAGACCTGGATGGCAGTCAGAACTCTACTCATCCTTCTTGAGAATATTAAAATCCAGCTTCTTCCCTGATAGCATCAATGATCAAAAGGAATAAACAATCAGGCTTCTATGCTAATGACTGCACTGAAATATTTCCTGAAGTAGTTTAACCAATTAGAAGGAGCAGCAGCCATTAAGAATCTTAGTAATGGATTAGTTACTTACAATCCCTTGGGGGGAAAAAAAAANCCCTTGGGGGGAAAAAAAAAAATGATCTCATGTGTCACTTTTTTTTTCTAGATATTTCAAGTTTTTTATAAAATAAATAATTAACAAACTCTTAGAGAATATGATGCTACTGGGCTCCTGCTTTTATTTTTATTAGCTTAATTTGTGAATCATTGAAAGTTAATATATTTGTGGTTCACATGTGGCAGAGGAGATTTGAAAATTTAAGTAATAGAGTTCACACAGAAGAAAGACTAGTAAGACAAAGGATTTCTAATTGCTATGAACTGGCAGGGGCAGAGAAAAGTTCTTAACGTGAAATCACATTTGTGTAATTTGATTTCATTAAGAAGTATTGTCAGGTTTAAAACTCTTTGAAGTAGCATAAAAATCTTCGAATAAAGAGTTACAGAGTTTTATTCAGATGGGAGTGGAGAGAAAGACATAGCTTATGCTTCAGGAGTATATTGCCCACAACACATTTAGAAGAAACAGCATTTCTAACTAACCGTGCCCTCCAGTGTTGATTAGATTAATGCTTGGCAAAATTTGGTCATTTTACATTATGCTAACAGAAAGTCGCACTCAGCTGTGAACACTATTTAGGCCTTATGTTGAGCAATCAGTGCTGCAGTGCAGGAGGAAGTACTAACTCCATGGTCAATTCAAAATTAGCAGAAGGATTACATATGTAATTGTTATCAGAAGCAATGCACTGTTTAGAGGGTGTGTGATTTCCCCGTAGGCTGTTCTCACTCTAAAGTTAAGGAAAATAACTTAATTTCTTCCTTGTTCCTCATCTGTATGGTGTGATTTATTTATTTTTTTTAATGTTAAAAAAAAAAGAGAGAAAGAAAGAAAGAAAGAAAAAGCAGAAATACATAATAGCATTCATTGGTGAGGGGCTTTGTCTGGAGGGGCTTTTTGTCCTGACCTGTTTCTACTGCGTCCAAATCAATATGCCATCAAGAACTAGTTTCATCTGTATCACAAGCGGTAGCTCTGCTTCCCTGCTGAGCTTGTGGAAGACTTGTCTGCACGCACTTCCTCTGCTTTGCTGCAAAGCCAAGCTTAAACCATCAATACGTACTCCATTAGGCCAGGTGGAACATGTTAGTCAGAGCTAGCTTGGAAAATCACCATTGAAGTCCTACGTGACAATTGCAGAAATAAACCCTAGTGACCAGTGAGTCTCAAGTCTCCTACAGCAGCATTGCTTTCCAAAAGGAATTTAGTTCTTGCTCAGGCTCCAGGGTACATTTTGAATGCAGTTTAAGTGCTTGTAGGGCCATGCTCTCGGTTGGTTCCTACTAATTTCAAACTCCTGGTGACATTCATAACAACATGCAGAGAACTCATCTGAAACACAGTGCCCTGCTAGAAAGCCTGTTCAAGCTCTGGGTAGAGAAGGAAGACATGGAACTCTTTTGGCAGCTTTTTCTTTCCTCTGGTCAGGAAATTTTGAAGGTTTTTTAAAGGTGAAACTTCTGGTGGTTACCTGCCAGTCTCATAGTGCTAACACCCATAAATAAACACACAAGCACACTACTCCTGCCTTTAAAGGGGTATGGTTTTATCTCAGAACAGGAATGTTTAGGAAAACATAAAAGTTTTGCAGGTTAGAAAAGCATTTCCCACACATCTCTAGCTTAAGTAATGGGAGGCCTCCAACAGCATTCAATATTTCAAGCAATTTTGGTTTCAATTAAATTAATAGAAGGGAAAATAAAAAAGAAAGGGCTGGGAGGGGGGATAATTTTTTTCCTACCCTGAGGGAAAATTCAATTACTTAAATTGTTCTTTTGCAGAGGAATGAAACAATTGCAGCAGAAGGAACATTGGAAAATGTCGTCCAATCTGCTTCTGAAATGCAGTTTATGCAATGAAGCACTATATTCGTGGATTCTGCTAATTTACTCCAATTTAGAGCACTAGCCAGACTCCAGTTCTCCAGTTCTGGTGTTCCTTGAAAACTTTATTAGGATTATTCATGGTCAGCAATAGTTGGGATTCTTGTTAGTTTGTTTGTTTTTGATGTCCATTCCCAGAAGCACCAAAATGTTTTGGGAACCTAAAATATTAAAGTTTCAAGCGTGCCTATTGCCAAGGCCACTGCAGCATCTATGTCCATTCCTCAGAGGCAACAAGGCATGTAGGTTCCCTTGGTGTCCTCGCAGTGTGTAGGAGCTGCCCTTGCAAGCATAAGCCCCAGTGACTGAGACTTGCAGTTGTAAAACACAGTCTTTAGGAATAAAGATGCAGAGAAAGCTATAAAGCAGCTTTTTAAAAAGATACCTAAGATTATGCTCATACAACCAGCTAGTGGGTGCCACAGTCAGATTGCATTAACACTGGCTAATGACTAAATTCTGTAAGACTTGTTGGGCAGTACCAATCTGTGAGGTCATTTTGGGATCATTAGTCACTACTGAAGGACACAATCTAAACAAACATGAACCCTAACTTCTTACAGACCTTGGCACAGCTTACCCTGGGATTCCATGGAGAGCTTTGCAAATAGTACCTATGGTTTTCCAGAAAGCATACGCATGACAAAAGTGTTTTCAGAGATTACTCACTTTCTCTCCCCATGCTTTTAGGAACACTTCTATTTATAGCTGGTAGGAAAGGTAAGTGCTACGAACTCACATCCAGCAGCCAGGAGTTCTACTCCAGAACACATAAGAAAATACTGCTTCAAAGAGATAGTAAATGAAACCAAACCCAACAAAATAAATACGTAGCCAACATTTTCTAAAATATATCGCCTTCAGCTGGTTCTTGTTTTAAGCATACGGTAAAACTGAGTTATCACAGGTACTGCTTTCTGGAAACGCCCACCATTACGACTGATAAGATAAACTCGAAAAAATCTTGAAATGGCCTCAAAGAACAATCTGAAAAAAAATGTAGATCACTGTAAGCCTGCAGATGTTGGAAAACAGTCTGGTTTTCATTGTACTAATCGCCATCCCTTCCATTCTATACATGTGCAAACATCTCATCGTTTCCTTCACTGAATTCAACTGCAGACTAACACAGCCATGATTCTCGTCAGTTTCACTGGATTTTGTCCTCTTTTCTGAAGCAGTACATTAGTGATGACAACCCTGTCCTACTAAGTGAATCTCATATTTACACTGAGTGCCAGAGAACTTTTAAAAACTTGACTCTTGTACTTGTCATTAGTCTGCCTGGCAAAAAAAAAAAAAATTGCTGAAAGGGGCATGCTCACTTTCAGAAGTCAATGAAAGAGAGGGGGTGTGGAAAAGAAACTCTTT
The DNA here is from genome assembly GCA_013399715.1 of Alectura lathami. Classification (NCBI taxonomy): domain Eukaryota; kingdom Metazoa; phylum Chordata; class Aves; order Galliformes; family Megapodiidae; genus Alectura; species Alectura lathami. Next base: position 73,076 of record VXAV01004086.1, read on the forward strand.
AATGTTGCTCAAGAAAATACTTTTCAGTCAAATCCCAGCAGTGTAGTGCCCAATGCCTGTCTGCAGAAGCAGAGCTGAGGCTGCCCGTGCTCAGTGGTGCTTGGCAGCCTGCGCCTGGTTCCTTCACAGCACTGCTAATCTCCACTAATACTCTCCCATGCTTCATTTAATTTCACTCTCAGGGCTCTTTTTCAAATTCTTCCTCAAATCTTAAACCAATGCCCTCATTGTTTAGGATTCCTTTACCCTGACAAGGCTGACCTCAGATATCCTCTCTTCTTTCCTGCTCTGTAACTCAGGCAGTCCACTTACTCATTCATATGGTAACCGCACATAATGGCCTCCACATTAATTAAGTAATTTTGGTTCTTTAAGGTACTACAGAGGGGTTTTCAATCTCCCAGTGCCTTTCAGGCCAATTGAACTAATTTTTTTTTGTTGAACAGGCCAGAGAGTACATGGAAGAAGAGCCAAGCAGAGCATGCTCCCTCACTGGGCCATTCCTTTCATGCTGCTGCAGGGTTAGGCCAAAACAACATCAGCAAGTCTAATTTGCCCCAGCAGCGGATGGGAAACAACTAAAAACCCTGCAGATTAATTTATGTCAGATGTACGCTTTAAAGTAAGTGAGAGCAAGACGGAATGAGAGAGCATTTACAGAAAAAAAAAAAAAAAAAAACTTGCTTTTGCTGCGGGACATAGAAGGACCCTCTTGTTTCAGCTCTCTTGGGAGCTGAGTGGCTCCAAGACATTAAAAAAAAAAAAAATCCTACCTTTGTTTTATGCTCCTTTTACGTTCGATGCTTTAGACTTATCAAACAATTCAGTGCAAAATCAGAAGGAGAAAAAGAAGTTATACAATGCAATACAATCCCAGCAACTGCTGGCCCTTCTAGTAAAGGCATTTTTGTACGGCACAGAAAAGACAGGAAAAAAAGGGTTTTGTGTTTTTTTGAGTGGTCACACATAGCATTAGAAAAGTTAAAAGATGATAGAAACTTTGTGGTACACACAAATAAATGTTCCAGAATCAATGCTGAAATCAAAAGGAAACTGCAGATCAACACATGGTATAGACTGTTGACACTGTGACAGTCAGGAAGCTCAAGTCCAAACCATAATTCCTGTTGAACCAGTAGACCCAAGACGCTTCCTGATGGCAGCTGTGATCATCTAGCTGTGATATTCTCATGGGAGGAGTCCTGCAGTGACCTATTGAAAGCCAGTGGCTGTAATGCTTGGTTAGCTAGGCACTTCTTGGTGTGACATAGTAGGGAACAAGTGCATTTTTACATACAGGTTTTCTGTATGCGACTCAACATATGAGCTGAGAAACAGCACAACTGGCAGTGGTTAGATGTCTTACTGGTATTCCCAGCAAGGCCAAGAATAGTCATCTCTGTGATGAATCTCTCTGGTTCATGGTGTTGCAACACTCAGGATGCATCACGTGTGGTGCTACCACTGTGCAGTAACCATTCTACTGCTAAATAAAGCTGAGTTAATTTCGTACATTCTTAGAACTCATATCCAATCTGATCTGCCCACCACATCTAAAAACATTTGCTTACTTTTTATGCACCCATGCTGCTTAGTTCTCAGATGACTGCCTCAAAAATTCTAAGGAAGTTCAAAATAAGTTTCATAAAAGAAGTGCAGAATAATTGTGATGAGTGCATGGACTCATCTCTGGTGAGAGCTAGTTCAACTCCAAAAGCTTAGAGCTTACTCTTCATTCACACTGTTCCTCATCTTTGTCTTATTATTAATATGAGACAGAAATAATAATAGAAGTCCTACCTGATGTCTAAATCCTGATCTGATTTGACAGCAGAAACCTAACTGTAAAAACTTTCAGATGAGCTGAACAGGAAAAAAGCCCAAACCTAAAAAGAAGGTGAAGACTTTTTGTGGAATTAAACCTTAAATCTTGGTTTCAAAGGAGACTAGTCCATAGGAGCATATGTCACAACTTTCAGCAAGATGTCAGGTACAGCTAATACAACCTTTCATACTGATGCAGTTAGATTTGTACTCCTAGCAGTATCAACTATGTCAATCTAGAAAGGAAATAGCAGTGTAGAGAAGCAGCAACATAGTATGTCTTTATATCTATAAACGTGGTTGTACTGGGATGTTTTTCCAATAAAAACAAATCCAGTAACCTAAATGGCTGTAGTGGTGCCAGATCTTGTACAGGAGACCAAAAGTCTCAGATGTCTTAGATGTCTGCGTTACACCAGTTTCACTAGAATTTTGGCAGGTAATAGCATTTCCAGGCCCACATGTAAGCACCAGAGCACATCTGAGAAAGAGAGAGGGTCTTAAGTTACTTAAGCAATGTGAAAATATTATTTTTAAAACTGATGAAATTTATAAGAATTGGCAAGTTAAAAAAAATAAGGCAGTCATCTTCAAAACAACAGAACTGAACAAAGCCATTCTGAGGATACAATAACAAAAATAAACAGAAATCTGAAATAATGTTGATTATATTGGCAAGTCGTCTTCTTCTGTAACCTATATTTGTGGGAAGTGGTAATGACAGGTATTAGCAATATATATAACACTATCTGAGCATTTGATCCGACTCAATAGATACATTGTTATCTTCATATGTATAAGAACATATGTATGAGTAAATAAATTCAAAAATTTCTAGGTTCTGGATTTCCTGATTTAGGTCCCCAGTGGAAGCATGGAAACTCTGAGAGAAGGGAGGAAGAAGAATTTCTTTACTTTATCTGACTTTTGGGAAAACCTCAGGTTAATTGATACAGTTTGTCAGTTTTAGGGTAGTTCTGACTACCCTGTCAGAAATGTGGTAGTGTGCCCATGCTGGTAGATATCCAGCCTAGAACCAATCTTCATGGCATCAAAGTCTCAGTCATCTGTCACAGGTTCAACAGTGCACTGTGGGAATGTTGCATACTGACTTTTCCCTTGGAGATTCACACAAGATTTGAGACAATGACGTCAACATTTCCCTCTCCTTACCTTAGCTGTTCTCATATCCAGACAAAACCACTCCTATCGCTCACTTTAGACTTGGGGAGCATTGTAAGCAAGGACTCTGGAGCATTTGGCTCTCCAAAACCAGTAGAATAACACAGGACCCAAAGTTCATACCACGTACTGGCTCAGCGAACCCTTCCTGTTCTATGACCCATCCACACATTTCTGGACTGTACCAAATATACAATTGCAATAGTACTTTCTCATAGCAAAGCTCACAACTTTTGTATAGTAAGAAGACTCTACACAAGGAAGGTGATCTGGATGATGATCTCCTCTATAAAACCCTCCAGTTCCAGTAAAATCTGTATTTATTGCCAGTGAGTAGACAACACTGTCAGAGAATTCTATGACTTCCTGATGTAAATACCTGAAGGACAGTTGACTCTCAGTTAATCATTACTGTCATTTTAATATTTGCATTAATTTTTAATAGAGGAAGAACAATGAAACAATTATGAAGTTCACAGATAGCTTAATATTTGGTATCCTTGAACAGCTGTTTGTGTGCATTTCATCATTCTATTCTACACTTTTCCTTTGAATTAATGAAGCACAAACACTATTGTGTGCATACACACCAACACAGATTTCTGACATGAATAAACAAAGTGAAAACTAGCAAACAGATTAGCAGCAAGGTATCTTTGTTCATCATTCTTGAGAACATCTGTAGAAGTGTGAAATACAGAAATAAGATCCCTGAAAAACAATTTGCGATGGCTAATTCTTTACAAAAGAAAAAAATACCTCTCACATGAAGAAGGCTAGGAGATTGTTACCATTTATTCTGCAAGCCACAAAGACATTTTTAGGAGAATTCAGATAGGGATTGTGTGTTCTTAACAATTCTGAATAGTCAGGCGTTGGTTGTGTGATATAAATCACCATCAAAAATAAAACCCTAAAATATATCCACGGGCTTTACATGAATTCTTGATTTTTCCCTCTCCTTGTTTTTCATTTTAGATCTGGTCCACTGTTCACATCTATAGGCATCGGTAGACAGTTGTTTTTACTTCCCCTTATGTTCACATTGCCAGCATAAGAGACTTTTAAGTTCTGGGCCGTGCTGTGGCCTCAATGTGCTAATGTAAACCAAGCAACTGCACCCACTTGACTGAGATCCCATGAGTGAAGGTGTAAGCAAGATTTGGCTCTCATACCTGATTTGTGGTGCCCTATAACCATCTCACATTGGGCTCTCAAACAGAAATAAGCATTTGAAACACTGCTAAACATATAAGTCCATTCCCACTCAGGTTTTTACTGGAGTACCATTTAAGAAATGCTTGAGGGGGGAAAAAGAAAAAAAAAAAAGCTGGACAATTTGACCTAGGTTTTTAAATTTATCATTTGACTATACATTTTTCTTTAAGTGTGCTGTGACTCAGACATGCATGCACTTGCAATCTATGTCGACAGTGAATAGATACACACATTTCATGTGACCACCCCTGTTTGCTTTCTCTGTAAAACAGAAGAGGTCACTGTGTCTGAAACAAACCTGAACTTGAAGCCCAAGTAATAAGTAACATGAATGCAAACAGACCAAGCAATCTTACCCTGAAGTCAGCATGAACCAGCTGATATTCCTCACAGTCCAGCCCCCCTACCCCCCTCACAGATGAGCTAAGTGGGAAGAAGAAAGCATTAACGCTCAGGAAGCCTGAACAGCCTGCAGTCTGATAAAACAAGGGCTGCACGGAGCCATTCTGCCTTTCCAGGCGACTCCACTCCTCTCCAGCACAATCCAGTGGTCTGCATCCCCCTTGATGCTCTCAGAAAGGAGAGGAGAAGCTTGCTACAAGGAGAAGTTTATAGCTTCCCAGCTGTGTGAACAAACTCAGACCTACCGAGCTTCTGTGAGCTGAGTTAAATCAATGAAACATCAGAGCTCAAACCTGATGCTTTATTTCCTTCAAGTCTGAGGTTCTGCTCACTATAAATGTGATCTGGACCAGCACGTGTGAGACTGTGAAGCAGAAAAGAAATGAAAACAGAATGTGATTGTACGTGAGATCAGCTCCATGCTGATGTGATAATACATTCAAAATTCTCATTTCTGTAGAAAGCTGACCACAGGCACTTCATCAATCAGTATTTCGATTTGTAATGTGTTCCATATGGTTCTCTGTCATTACTTAATGGGGAACATCCCCTCCAAAAACATTTGACTCTGAGCTCTGCACTGAGAGAGCTGCTCATGTTTCAACCACGTTTCCCAGAAACTGAACACTCAGCAACATATTCATTTTAGTGACAGCCACCACTAATGAGAAACAGCCATGCCTTCATCAAATCCTTTACAACCCGAACCATTTTATATTAACAGGGAAAAAAAAAAAAATCACT
>VXAV01004086.1:100221-113278 GCA_013399715.1 Alectura lathami
AAAAAGTGTATTGATGTGTTTGTGTTTTGAATTTGCATTCTTCTACAACTCAGCTTTTTTTATATTTTATAGATACCAATTTTTAAGGTTAACATGAAACCCTATGATAATTTAATCAGATAATTTATGCAATGTAAGCCACAAAATTCACCTTTTTGTTGGGACCTTGATCCTAGACCATTGTGAATTCAGTCTTCTAGGATTGCATGCAGCAGGACGGATGCAGCCAGAAATGCATTTGGAAATGAAGTTGTTCAGCAGGGTGAGAATCTGTTCCTCTATCTAGGTCACTTTTTGCTGCCGCTCCATTTCACCCAACACTTCTTACTAGATAACAGGGTGTCTCATAACTCCACACTACATGCGTGAGCAAGGAATGGGAAATACTATAAACACTGAGCTAATGTTATGGTATATTCCTGGGAAATGGGAATGTTTTGTAAGGAGCAAATCATGCAGTCCTCATTTCAGATTATAAAAGAAAGACGTCCAATGAAGGGAAGAGACAAACTTAAGACTAAATAACAAGTTTTCTTCTGTAGAGAGGCTACAGCTGAAGGAGCATAAACTCTGTTATTCCTGCTAGATTACTCACCAAGAGACAAAGCCAATAATGCAGCAGCCAGAGATTGTCATGTAGCAGCAAAGAGATGGAGACCACCGCCTGCCATTTTACCTCAGTGTAGCCCTTGTGGTTTTTCCTCAGATGTACATGAAACCCTCTGGAGGGGAAAGAGATCAGCATACCATATGAAGTCACCCGGGCCTCCCCTGTACTGTGTGGCCTGTTAGAGCTGGGCACGGTGGCAAGGAATGAAGGCAGGCTTGAGTTACTCAGCAAGTAAAGGCAGCTTGATGGCCCTCCATGGTGAGGAGAAAGGGGAGGAAGAAGGCATTTTAGGCTCCAGGCAGGCCGCAGATTGGCATTTTAGCTGTTCTGCAATAATGTGTGTGTGGACAAATAAAAGGAAATAAAAATCACTTTTCTCTTTGGACAAACTAAGTACTATATGGCACTATAGTTTCTTGCCTATGGTAAGAAGCCATCAGCCAACTAAACATGAGTACAAGCATTCCAGAAATACTTTCCTCAAAGGGATCCTTTCCTCTTTCTCTTTCATTGTGAAACTCACTCCCCCCGCCAGAGGGGGAGTGTGACTGTGAGCACCCTGGGACTGTTTTCCCATTCATGACACCATACCAGAAGCAGCTTATCTTTACAAAATGCCTGGAGGTCCATGGAGGAAAAAGACAACACCCATACCGCCCTTACCTCCTCCTGCTAGTGCTTGGCCAGGCTTGCAGTTCTCAGCCTAGCTTTTGCTGTCATACCCTGTTTGAGCCCAAGCAAATTCCAATCCACTCCTTTTCCTGAGGCTCCCATTTATTTAAACAGGTGGGACCAGAAGTGCTGTACTTCTCAAAGTGCTGCTGCAGCTGAACCAGCTTATAAAGTAATTCTGCTACAGGTATCAATTAAGAACAGGCAGAGGTGGTAAGGGCAGTGCAGCAGCCATTTCTGGAGCTTTGGTGCTGGTAAAGTCAAAAGCAATGCTCAGCTATTCTGTAACTTTCCTAGCTCAAAAGACCCTCCAGCCAAAAGACCATTAGCTGGAATCATTGCATAAACTTAATAACAATCTTTTTTTTCATGTAAGGCTGTCCCACCATTCTATTATCTATCATTAATTTTCCATATGTTCCCCTCACCACCGCTTTTAGGCTGAGCTCAGCTTACAGAGTTGGATCAGATTTCTTTGCAAGCCAGGACATTTGCTGGCTTGCTTACTAGCTTGAGGCCAGTTATGTTTGAGTGAGGCCCAACCAAAACAAGTGAGATTTGGTGACTTTCCAGTGAGTAGGCACCAAACTGATATGAGCTGAGGTTGTTGTCTTTTAAAAGTTTAAATTTTTTAAAGTAATAGCTTTTTCATTAATTCAGATTGTTTTTTTAAAAAACAGCTGCTGGCTAATATTTGCTCAAATATTGCAGCATCCCCCTGCTTATTATAAAGCACAGCTTCTAGTTCTGTTTTCCTTATACTTACCATAAGGCAACAGTTTCTTGGTTATCTATATTTTTAATCACGGATGGGAAAATGCACCAGTAACTTGGGAGAAAATAAACTGATGAGAACAAGATCAGCAAACCATTTTCTTCCCAGTATTTATACTAGATAATAAAGTCTAGTGTTTGCAACTCTTTCTCTAATAAACATTCAGACTTCATGTGAAACCCTCCTCTAATTGAAATCTGACTTATAGAAACACTTCTTACACTCTCACAGTTAAGTCAATAAAAGTAATTAAGTGTGCTTCCATCCAAGACTTTATATCTGAATAGTCATTTCTAACTATATCCAGCATTATTTCATTCTTTCCTTCTCTCTGTTTTTAGCTTTATTATGCTCAGCACATCTGAATTATATTTTAAATGCTTTCAGACAAGGACTACTGTAAATTGCCAAGAATATCTGTGGGCCTTATGGACATGCTAAAATAGAATTTTGAAAGCAATTTGAGACTGAAGGACCTCAGACCTTTGAAAATTCCCACTGTGTACTTCCCACTGCGTATACACAGAATTGAAGGTAGCAGAACCAGGGTACAGTCTAAAGGTGAGACAAAATGAAAGCACCAGCACTGGATATTGCATTTTCAGGTTGAGCCAAATACAGAGCAGCACACTAATAATCAGTAGTGTGAAAATATCTTGAATGAGAAGGGATTCTTACAAAACAATACATCTTATTAGGGACAACAGGAGAATACCCTGACATTTTGAAAGTTATAGGATTATTTTATTTATTTATTAGCATCAGTATGATAATAGAACAGAATAGAATAATTCAGTTGGAAGGGATCATCAGAGATCATCTAGTCCAACTGCACTAGTGTGTGAATTTAGCTGTTCCAAAGGCGTTCCTGTCATTTTGCTTCATAAATTTAAGCTTTGTGTGTTATAGGTGTTGTAACAGATGGCATGTGAAAGTTACACAAATGCCGAAAATAAGTGTTATGTAGTCCATACTGTTAATATTAGTCGTACTTATCAAGGCAAGCAAGAACAAGGCATGACAGAGTTAAGGATTTACTGAAATACAGATAAATCTTTTGGTCTGGGCACAAGCAGGATTTAGGCCACACAGTGCCAAAAAATTGCAGCTCTTGACTCCTAGATGTGTGTCTGCCTGGTGGGATCCAGAGCTTGAGCTTTGAATAATGCAGACGCCCCAAACAAGAGGGCTGAGCAGGAGCTGCCCAAATTAGCCGTTAGGAAATGCTGAGGAAATTGGATTTATCTTTAGCTTCTCTGGAATTTCGTTGCCTATCTCAAGTCAGGGATCTCCACCCTCCTCCACCAAAACAAAAAGAGAAGTGCGTGCTGCTGCTGCGGCTGCTTTGCGCAATAGGAGTACAACTGGTGTGCTCCCTCGCACTGCGGGGTTCCCTCTAGGCATGAAGGGATGTGTTTTATCCACACCTGTGCTAAAAACTACCAGGCCATAGGTTATCCTGCTCTGGAAAATTCCCACTCTTTTCTTCCAAAGCTGTTTCTTTTGGCATGCTTAGGAAATGAATCTAAGGAAATGAACCAAATCTAAACTGAATATCATAGCAATTCTTTTTTTTTCTTTCACATCTAATCTTATGAAAGGGGCAATTTATTGTCTATCTGAGGTTATTTACAAAGTAATAGAAGCCACTTAAACACTGCACTGTTGCCATGTCCCAAATTGCATGTACTTCCTCACACAACAAATTAGAGTTGGATAAAGGAAGGGTTAAATAAGTAGTTGAACGTAGAGAAGAGAGGAGTAGTCAACTTAGGGCCTGGAAGGGTTCTGCAGAACAGAGCAGCTTGTACCACCAAACCATGGGGACCTTTTTTTCTTATTTTTGTTTTAAGGTTTATGACATGAGGAAGAAAGGAAGGGGATAAGAAGAGGGAGACAAGTAGGGAAGAACTCAGAAAGATTCAGTGACAAAAGGAAACAGATCAGGTAGGTAAACAGAAAAGGAAGCTTTGCAAGTCACTAGCAAAAATGTAGCTGTTCAGTTATTATACTCCTGGTAGGCTGGACAGAGTGTGTAAAGGGGGGAGAGGAGAACCCCCACACAGAACTTGTTGAGAGCACTGCAGATATCAGAACTGCTAGGGAACCACCAAATATCCACCAACAGCCACTAAAAGTGGAGCTGAAAGAGAAAACAGAAAATTAGGGCAGAAAGCTGGGAAAGAATAGTGACAGAAGCCAAGAAGGGGCAAGGTTTTGAGGACCCAATGGGGTGAACAGCATTAAGAGCAAGTGATATGTAAAGGAAGATGAGGTTGCAGAACAGACCTATGTGTGAATCAGGAAAATCCCAGCAGGGAATTAACTACACACTATGGGTTTCTGTGCTTAGACACAAAAAGCTTTACAAACCAGACTGCTGGCAAAACTTCATGAGTCCCACGCTGGAATAATTAAAATAAAAGCTGTTCACTGAAGTTATTTTTGGTGGGCATGTTTGGATCAGAGAGCAGAATTGTTGAGCACAGTTATATAGACGCCAAAAGTCCTATTATGTGCCTGTCACTGTGCCCTGCCATACTTGGAAATATGTTCAGAAACTGTGGTAGAGAATCCTTATTGGCTTCACACGTGAAGGACAAACCAGCATTACATGTGTCAGCTGGAGGCCGTGGTGCTCCTCGTGAGCCATTTCTCCTGGAGGCAGGCAGCCTGCTCGAGTCTGGGCAGGGAGATGTTTGCTCTGTGACAGACCTCAGAGTGATCAGGGGACTACGCTAAATTGGGTATTCCTAAGGGAAATTCCATACTCAAAAAATATCAGGAACAACAGATTTGCTGCATATTTTCCAGAGGAACCAGGGTGTAGAAGTCAACAAAAGGTTATAACACATGGTTACTTCCTACCTGATGAAATAGGGTGCTCATATCAAATATACTTTCACAGCTGAAATGGGCTGGCAAACTGGATGATGAAGCATTAAGATCCATTAGAAAAATATCACCCCACTCAGGTATAACATTTTTGTTTTCTTGCAGTAGAGCTCCTCAAACGACCTTGCAGAGAAGCGTGATGATTTTTTGAATATCCCCTCACCACAATTTTTTTCCCTGTAAAACATAGTATGAAAGTTGCTGTAAATGGGATACAAATAGAATACACAAAGAAAACTTCTGAAACAAGTGTGAGCAAGAAATTTCAGAATCACAGAATCACAGAATGTTAGAGATTGGAAGGGACCTCGAAAGATCATCTAGTCCAATCCCCCTGCCGAAGCAGGAACACCTAGAGCAGATCGCACAGGAATGCATCCAGGCGGGTTTTGAATGTCACCAGAGAAGGAGACTCCACAACCTCTCTGGGCAGCCTGTTCCAGTGCTCTGTCACCCTCACTGTGAAGAAATTTCTCCGCATATTTAAGCGGAACCTCCTATGTTCCAGCTTGCACCCATTGCCCCTTGTCCTGTCACTGGATGTCACAACGAAGAGCCTGGCTCCATCCTCCTGACACCCACCCTTTACATATTTATAAACATTAATGAGGTCACCCCTCAGTCTCCTCTTCTCCAAGCTGAAGAGACCCAGCTCCCTCAGCCTTTCCTCATAAGGGAGATGCTCCACTCCCTTAATCATCTCGGTGGCTCTGCGCTGGACCCTCTCCAGCAGTTCCCTGTCCTTCTGGAACTGAGGGGCCCAGAACTGGACACAATACTCCAGATGCGGTCTCACCAGGGCAGAGTAGAGGGGGAGGAGAACCTCTCTCGACCTACTAACCACACCCCTTCTAATACACCCCAGGATGCCATTGGCCTTCTTGGCCACGAGGGCACAGTGCTGGCTCATGGTCATCCTGCTGCCCACCAGAAGAGGAGAGGAAGCGCCTTTTCATGAAGGAGATATCAGGCCCAGAGCCTACCATTGCTTGTATGGAAAACTGGTAGACATCTAACTAAATTGAAACTTCTGAAAACCCTGACACTAGGCATATGGCTTGAAGCAACCTTAAAGCATTGCAGCAAACAACTCTCCATATCAAGGGACCAGCCTCCTGGGAACAAAAGAGCAGAACACGTGCTCCATTTGTTGATTGTCCTTGTGAAACCATGCCCACACTATAGTGCTGCTTCTCCCCTGCAGTAGACCTATGCTAGCAATGTTTTCCTTAAAAATGTCTCCTTCCTTCAGCACAACAGCTCCTCATAGCAGGGCAAATTGCCTTCCTTTTCTCCGAAGGTTATTTTTCTCTCAACACTGGACAGTGTAGGTTGACACTGTTTGCTGTTATGCAAATACAGCCTCCAGACAATAGCTTTCCAAATTAGGTTTTTACTGAAAACAAAAAGAAAACAATCTGAGAAGGCCTTAAAAAAAAAAAAAAAAAAAAAGGAAAAAAAAAAAAAAAAGCAGAGATACATATCTTTGGTGTTTTATTTCTTTTTGGGGTGGTAGAAGCTATAATTTGCCAAATACTTATTATTTAAGCAATGTAGATTTGCTTAGCATTTAACTCAGTCATCAAAGTGTTAACTAGCATACATATGAGGGCTGAGACTGGGTTCTTGTGAACTGTTGTATTTCTGTCATCTGAAAGTTAAACACTGGGTTAGGAAAATCCAAATGGTGGCTTCATCCTCAGAATGACAGCAGAAAGAAAAATATTTGCACTTTTCCCCCTCTAAGTAGAGGGTTGGAAAGGAGCAGTTGTCTCAAGACATTCCTTTATTCTTTTGACAGCAAGAGCTGCACTGCTGAGACTGTCTCCAGTCAAACGTTACTAATACCCCAGCTTCTCCTGTCTGGAGCCCATGCTGCAAATATTGTTCTTCCCAGAAATCACAGTGTTCATTGGCTTTATTTTGTGAACACCAGACTCCCTGTCTTCCATACCCCTGCAAAAATCCAGGCATCTTCTCTTTAACATGTCCTAAGAAGCTGAACAGTGAAACTGCCAGACCCAGGACTTGTGTAGAGCCAAACTTTTTCTCTAGCTGCACCTATGTAGCTCTGCTACACTTTTGTATATCAGAAAAAATGATCTTAATAGATCCTTCTTTTTTTTTTTTTTTTTTTTTTTTTTTTTTTTTCAATTCAGCATCTGAATCTGAGACTTTTGGGATGAAATTATGACTTCCTGAAAAGAGTGTGGATTCAGAAACACTCTCCTCTGACAGTGTTTCTGATTTTTTAATAGATAAATCTTGATAAAAACAACCGCATTACTCTCTTTCAAATCCTACCTTGAAATGCTCCTTTCCCGCAATAACCATTTAAAACCTTAAAGGCAGTGTGATTAGCGCTGTACTACTGAGGCTGCGCTGATGGATATTGCTGCGTTTGTACTCCCTTCTCGTCTGTCTCCATCTCTTGACTCTTCATTTTATGTTTAGACTGAGAGCTCTTTAGCTCAGAGATTGTTTTTACATTCATGTTTTGGACAGGAGATAGCACCATAAGCCTAAGCACTACGCTAATATAAAACATCAACAGGGTAGACAGCTTTTGCCTTGTTTATGAATTACTGCTGTCTTCATGACATTTTAACTTTAATTACACACAGGTAGGAGGAATATTCTCTGTACAAGAGAGGTGAGACAAGAGTCTGAATTTTAATCAAAACTAGGAATGATTTTTGACTAGTTTAGCCTCTTACTAAAATTTGAGATACCATTTTTAAGCTTCTTTAAATGCATTTGACATAATGTATGTCATAAATACCACTTCCAAATAAATCTTCCCCAATTTCTCTCTTCTCAATTTCTCTTGCCTGAGAAGTGCCAATTTTGAAAGCTTCTGGGTACCCAGATTTCGTTATCTGTAGCAGGTCAGCAAAACTACAGCAAGTCTAAAGAGGAGCTTAAGGGAGGAAAACTAGTATTTAACAATTATTCATCCCATGCCTTGTTAATGCTCACCTCTCTACACAAACCCTTTTAAACAACTTCCCCCCGAAAGCTAGCAGTATCTGTTACCCCTACATCACTAGCAACTGAAGCCTACTTCAGCTCAAGAACAAAATGGAGCTGTGCAGGAACACCCACGCTGTTCAGGTGCTCCCTCGCACTATCAAGGGGCTGTCAGCAGAAATGATGCAGCAGCTCAGATATTAGACTTGTCTTATATGATAAAGTTGACAAAGATAGGCTGCCTGCTGCCCTACTTATTTTCATGCTGCGAAAATATGAGTTACTGTGATAAAAGTTTCCATCGAGTGAGAGATTCCTGAGCTGGGTTTTTGGAGGCTTTCACTTCTCCCTAGCAGGGCCTGTGGCAGCTGACCTCAGTGCAGTTTGCACAGCCTGGCTGCTGGGCTCCCACACTGAAACCAGCCAGCCAGTTTGCACAAGTCTCCCATTCTAAAATATGTGTAATTTATTTGAGCTGATAGAGAGGATAAGAATCAACTGTCTGTTTCCCAGTTAATAAAAAACATACAATGAGAGGAGAGCTCTGCCAGCATATCTTGTTTACCCAAAAATGTTTGGCATTAAATGTGAAATCGGAAATGAACTCATTATCTGATTATTTTCATTTTGAAGAATTAACTGCTCAGGGGGAAAGGCTTGTCTTAAATAGTCCTCTTGTATGGATGACTAATTGCAAATACATATCTCTGAAGAATACAGCAAGGTCTTGTGACTCCCAGGGTAATGACATAGCACCATCGATTTGGCCAAGAACACTAGGAGTATCCTCCCACATGATTCATTATAAAACAGGAGGAAAAGTGTTCAAGCTAGCAGCATTATGTCCATATAGGTGAGAAAAAAGGAGTTTCAGGAAAGGCGATGTGCTGTAATTCTCATCTAGGCAATGTGGATAAGAAGGCTTAAAACTTCTATGTAGTGGATTTGCCCCTTCCCCTCCTACAAGACAACTATATAGCAGTCTGAGTATTTATTACTTGCTACATGTAAAAGGTTGTTGAAAACAGAGTCCCTCAGTAGTATAAATTGAAGTACCTCAGTGAAAATTAAGACAATTAGCATTGGAATGAGATATTCATTCAGTTCTAAAAAAGTTTTAGGAAAACTTCCCATTCTAGCACCAAACCCAGGTCACTCTGGATTAGGAGAGAACTGTGGTGAAGACAGCCCATTGGGCTGCATGCTTTTGCTTTGTCTCCTGCTGCTTTTCTGCTCCATTCTCATCTGTCTGAATTCAGCTTTCAGTGTTTCTGGTTTGCCCTCTCTGTAGCTGACTCAGCAACTGCTCCTCCTTCTAGGCTTGCTGAGTGCTTCCTCTGTACCCAAAATACTGCTTTCTTTCCCTGCTGGGAACTGGACTGAATTTTGAAAAGGGTACCGTGGAGCCTTCCACTGTGTGTCAGCACTGTACAACTTAAGTACATGTCCTCCAATGAACATTTGGCTCTTTTTCTTCTCTGACTGAAATATCCCCTTCCTTACATGCCTTGTGAACCTATCTACGCTATCACAGTGTACATGACCTAAACTTCCTCTTAGCTGCATCTGATTGATTTATTTTTTTTCTGGACAACTGAGCAATAGAGAGGCAGGAAAGTGGCAGGCCAAACATCCCAGGACAATTCTGGGCTGCCCAGCAAGACAACACGTCTCTGCCTAGGTTTCCTGCAGCCCACTGACCATACGTAACATAGGCAGGGGCAACCTAGCTGCCTTCCCTCTATCTCAGCCAGTAGAGAGAGCAGGTATCCACTAGTCAGATGAATTGCTGTGCACTTGGTCCCTATCACTCAGCTTAGGTCTCTTTATGTTATAGCATAAATGCTCCCAGAGCTGATTCAGTCAGGAATGAGAAGTCACCCTGCCTGGCTGAACAGCGTTAGGGTCCTGAAAACTTTGCAGCTGCTACTTGTGATTCTTCCTCAGCCTAAGTTCTCCATTAGTTAGAGTACACAAGGAGAAACCGAATCCCCAGAACACAACTTTAAACTTGGGTAATTCTGAAGGACAGATTCCATCAACTGCAATATTCACTCTGTGTGTGACCATATAAGAATGACATAAAATATTGCAGGACCCTGCACAACTATAGGCAGCATTTTAGAACAAAAATGTATCACTGTAGATGTAGCTCTTAAAAAATTATTTTGAAAAAAAAAAAAAAAAAAAAATGAAAAAATTACATTCCCACTAANAAATTTTTTCCTGTAGAATTAGGTCTTAAAAAATTATTTTTAAAAAAAAAAAAAAAACATGAAAACATTACATTCCCACTAACAAAGATATACAGTCCCAGACTAATGCTGATGTGACAATTTCCGAGTACTCTGGTTTCTTCCCTTTCACGTAGCAGTGCACAAAACAGCACTTGCCTTTTCTCCAACAGCTGGTCTAAGGCAGTAAAGGGTCATCAGTACTGTTCTGTTTCAGTTCCTAGAGGCTCCCCACTCTGGCAAAATGTCACACTTCCTGAGCAACTTTGTCTTGCCCCAGAAGCTGAAGAAATATTCCCTATCTGAACTGTCAAACTTTCATTTCCTCTGTGTTGTCTCAGCATGAGCAGCATTTTAGAGTCTGTTCAGATGTTTGCTCTTATATCTTCAAATCTCTGAAAGATCATCTTTGCACTGAAAGGTACAATGGAGCATGAACTTTGTGAGTTCTTTTGTATGGCAAATGTAAGCTTTTAAGACAGTTATTTGAGGTTTTCTTTCCATTAAACTATAGAAAGTAATTAACCAGAAAATGTAAACAGCAAAAGTGAACACAACAGAATAGGCTGTTTGGCTCTCTTTTCATCCCAAATGAAATGGAAAAGAGAGAGTAATAACATTCTCAGAGGAATTTGTCACATGTGTTGTTTGTGCATATCTTTCACATCTTGTTCTTTCACAGCCTGTTAGACCCTGGCATTCTTCAACTTCTTTCTGTAATCCAGACCCATGGCACCCATAGCTGTGTTTTTATCTCATTGAATACTGAGGGTTCCACTGCTTTATTATTATTATTATTGTTACTATTGTGTCTAAAATCTTTTCCAGGAAGTTGAAAGCTACATCTGCTCCCTACATAACCAAAACCATACAATGGTGCTAGTTTCCATCACTCTGGGTGTTGCTGTTATTGACACCTTTCACCACTTGCAGCATTGCTATGACTGTATCTCATTAAAGAAAGGAAGTCAGAAAAGCAACTGTCACCTCATCAACATCACTATCACTGATTAAAGAAAGCAACTTGTTGATCAATGTTCAAGCACAGAGAAGAGCAAACTTGTTCTAATATTTCCATGGACACAATGCTACCTGCAGTCTTTTTCTACAGTTTCTGCTTTTTAATTATTTATCTTAAATTCATTTGCTTTAATTCCAGTTCTGGGCTGGGAAATACACTGCTACTGACACTATCACCTGCTGCCTTCACCTGTGAAGAACACAAAGCCAAAGACACAGCATGGATTCTGTCAGAGTTAACCAAAGACCCCTAGTTAATCTCAACCTTCAGCAAGTCAGTTCACTTACTTCTAACACGCTGTGTCACACAGGTATATGTAGTGCAAGATGATTTCCATCCCTTGCCTAGCCCTGCAGCCACCTGGGTGTCTTAGTCTGTCAGCAAGGACAAGTGGAGAGGAAGGGTAACAACTGACAGTTCTCTCTGTTAAAGACTGATCTATTCCGCACAGAGTTACGAGCTTTGCTTTTTGTGAGCTTTATTCTTGAATAATGCATTTTGTTTTCCTGATAAAAATGTTCTTAAGAGTGTTGTTCATTAGCATCTAGGCATATTGAGTGGACAGATTCCAAATATACTTGGGTACAGGAGAGGTTTTATTTGTTGTAGTTTTGGGGTAGGGAGAACTGTATGAATCAGCTTTTCCATCAATAGGCTTTCCAACATCTTCTGGAACCACTCAGTAGTGTGGGTACATGGGATGATTTCCACACTGCTGCTATTGTTGCTCAGGTTTCCTGAGATTTTGTGTCCACAACTGAATGCTAAATGCCCAACAAAGGAGGGGAAGATGCTGAACCAAAGATCAGGCATACATGCCATCTCTCACCATTTTCTTTTTTTTTTTTTGTTTTTTTGTTTTTTTTGTACCGAAATACTAAGATTAAAAAAATATATATTTTTTTCCCCATCATGTTACATGCTGAAGTGTGCCTTTGATTTTTTGCACATATAGTATTCTCTTCCATGTGTTAATCAGCTTCTTAAGGACTCAGGTTTACTCAAAATATAAGGCAGAAACTTCTGTGACAGACAAACATCCACTCTCAGAGAAGTAGCAAATAAACAGTTCCCATTCATCTCCAAGTTAATTTGGAAGATGAGGATATGTAGCAGAACATGTCAAATTCTACTGCAGGCCCTTGGGAAAGTTATGTTACATTAACCCAACTCGATCTGCAGCTTGGGTACTTGAGAGCAGCAGCAGAAGTGGTCAACTAGCTTCCAGCTGAGTAAGCACACATTTAATACAGCAGCTTGTTTTAATAAAGCATTGTTCTATGTTGTTACATTGAGGGTCCAAGCAAAACAAACAAACAAAAAAAAACGCCTTTGGAAAGTTTAAGATTCAAGCAGAAGAACTGTATTTTTACTGTCAGAATTTAACACCAATGCCTGCAAAAGCCCTTAAATGGGAAATCTGTATGTCGTATGCTGAAATATCACAAATGAAGCAACATACCAAGCAACTTTTCAGGCAGACTAAGAGATCTGCTCATTCTACCCCTTAAGCCATGTCTGAAGATAGTTCTAAATAGTAAATTGAATGAATTTATACTGATGCTGAGATGCAAGGTTAAGTGCATATGAAATAGATGCAGTTATGAGTATTTTGAGTACCATTATTTGAGTGCCTTGTGCTTTTCAGGGCTGGTAAAGGGCATGTAACTTCTCCTCAAAAAAAAGATGTAATACATTTTTGCAGATGATTAAGTAACTGTACATGGAGATGAGGAAAAAATGTAGAGATAACAGTAGTATGTATAATTGTTAATTCAGAGAAATGTATGTACACAGGGCAAATGAACAGTTTCCTCTGCCTTTCATAAGAGACATAAATGAAAGGCTTTTTATTTAAAAAAAAAAAAAAAAAAAAAAAC
>VXAV01004086.1:121078-135473 GCA_013399715.1 Alectura lathami
CATAGGCCACTGAGCAAGAATTGATTTTACTGAATATTCATGCTCAGCTCATCCAGAAGTTATAATTTCTTTTATTACACTTGTACTAACCTGAAATACTGATCTTAAAATACTTCCAGGTACAAGTACATTTTGCAAAAGATTTCACACAGCAAGAATGTTAAACAGTAACTTCACTAAATCTGGTCCTTGTATGCAGGTTAGCATTGTTCTTGCTGACTAAGAGTTTTTCCCTTATCTCAATAAATCTCTCCATGGAATTAGGGTCTATTCAAGGTAAGAAGGAGATGCAAAACCTATTCCTGTCTTGATATAAAATTTTAGAGTAGAGCTGGAAGGGACTTGAAAAGGTCATCTGGTTTGTCCTCAGGCAGAATCAATATTTGTGTCCCTTGTGACAGATGTGTGTTCTTAATGATGGCAACTTCACTGCCTCATCAGGCTTCACTGTTTATGTTTAGAAAGGCTTTCCTAATAACTATTCTGACTCTCCCCTGGTGTAATTCAGCTTGTTATTTCTTATAATGCCTGCCATGAACACAAAGGATATATTACCCCCTCTTTACAACAGGGTTGGGGTTTTTTACATCTTAATTTTTGCCCTGACCCTTCTTGTCTTCTTTCTGAGTGCTTAGTAACTCCAATTTTGTCGAGTTCTCCTTGACAAAAGGTCAAAAAAATGCTCCAAGCAAAAGTCAAAAAGCTCCAAGCTGGGACCTTACCCATCCAAAGTACCTGAAGATTACTTCTGCAGGCTGCATTCTGGTTTTTGTATTCATACTAGCTGGTCACTTAGCTTTTTAATAATTCGTCAAATCATGTTTAATTTGATCCACTTTCATTTCCAGATCTTTTCCAGACAGAACTGCTGTCTATTGTGCTACCCTGTTCTGTATTTGTGCAATTGATTATTTCTGCCTACCACTTTGCATTTGTCCCTATTGAACTTAATCCTATTTTTTTCAGATGATCTCCCCAATTTGTCAAGACCATTTGGGATTCCAGTTCTGCTTTCCACATGTTCAGAATCTCCCATCTCCTGCCATATGCAAATTTACTACGTATACTATTATTCCCTCATCCAGATCATTCATGAGAATATTTAAAAATATTTAATCAAGAACAAGCCCCTGTAGAAACTTTGCAATACATTTCAATTAAACAATAACGTTAGGCAACTATTTTCTGAGTTTCACTTTTCATTCAGCTTTGCATTTACTCTGGGGATTGAACAAGACTGTTTCCTTAGCTTTCCTATGAGAATATCATTCAAGAAAGTGCCAAAACATAAGTAATGTAGGAGCAGGAGATTTACTGTGTCCCTTGTATTTGTGAACTTGTTACCTTGTCATAGCAGAAAGTTAGTTTGCTTTGTCATAATTTGCTCCTGACAAATTATCTGCTATTTCCTCTCTACATGCTGTCTTCTAGCTGCCTATGAATATTTAGGCTATTCATTGCACAGTTTTTCAAAGGTATTTTGGTGATTTTGTCATACAATATGCAACTGAAAATCAGGATTCTCAAGCTATAAATTAATTTTATGTCAAAAAAAAAAAAAGGAATTTTGAATTCATTTTCATTGAAACACATTCCTCAAATTTCACTTTTAAAGAAGGCAGCATCTGTAACAAGTCTTGAGTGAGTATAGAACCGTGCATCTCACACATAAATGGTGTACCTCATTGATCAGCACTAGCAGAAACATCTCCCTGTGCTGATTTATGTCTGAAAACAGCATTCATTGGAATAAAGGCCCCCACAATGTATATGGATATCATGTGGTAGTGAATCAATTATGCTCATTCAGATCACACTCAAAGCACTTATGTCATATTGTTGACTCTTCAACCACCTGCTCTTGTCAAGGAGGTCTGGCACACAGGCTTTAAAGCATTCTTGATTTGCTCCAGTCATGCCATGTTCTAGTTATAAAAAAATCTGTTGTCATCATTTTAATATTGATATCTTTTGAATAGCCAGCACTATCTGTAGATGTGCATAAATGAGATGGAAAGGGTGCAGCAGATACATGGTCTCTTTGGAGGAATATATGTTTTGTGCATCAGTCAGATGATACAGGCTATCTAAATACACATCTGTCAAGTTAAAATCCAGTTAAAAATGAAGTGGCACAACATCCCTGACCAGATTTTTTAATAAGATATAGGTTCTGTTTTTCATCTGAAGTCAAGTCATGTGGAAGACTAGGAGGCATTCAGATGTAAAAATTCAACAGATTTGCCCTTGAAAATAAAGATGTTAAATTATTAGACTATGCAAAATAAAAAACAAAGGCACATTAAACCAAAACAACTGATTCTTACTTCAACTATCCATATAACCATTAAAACAAAACCCGCCACTAATCCTAAGAGTCGCTAGAGTAACTCCATGCCCAGGTGTGGGCTTTCTCTTCATTAAGTAAGGGGAAAAAAAAAAGGAAAAAATGAACTGTTCATAACAAGTCACATTATGCAGATCACTTTTTTCCAGGTATCAACTCCATTTGATCAGGAACATTACTGAAGTTTCAGTTTACATAACACTTTGCAAAACTTATTGCTGAAAGAGCATCTTCAGTTTTGATAGCATGTTAAAAACATTGGAAATTAGAATTTCACATAATGTTAAGAGAGAAATTTGCTCTCTGGTAATTAATCTTTGAGTTTTTCAGATTTACGTTAAATAGTTCGTATAAAAAAATTACCTTGACGTTCATACTTAGCATAGGAGGCTTTTGCTGGCCTTTCACTTACCAAAGAACAGCTTGGGCTGGAAAGGACCTTAAAGCCCACCCAGCCCCAACCCCCTGCCGTGGGCTGGCTGCCACCCACTGGGTCAGGCTGCCCAGGGACCTTCCAGCCTGGCCTTGAGCACCTCCAGGGATGGGGCACCCACAGCTGCTCTGGGCAGCCTGTGCCAGGGCCTCACCACCCTCTGAGTGAAGAATTTCCCCTCCTAATATCTAACCTAAATCTCCCCTCTTTTAGTTTAAAACCATCCCCCTTGTCCTATCACTGTCAGACTGTGTAAATGTCGGTCTCCCTCCTGTTTATAAGCCACCTTTAGGTACTAGAAGGCCACAATGAGGTCTCCCCAGAGGCTTCTCTTCTCCAAGCTGAACAACCTCAACTCTTTCAGCCTGTCTCCATAGGAGAGGTGCTCCAGACTTCTGATCATCCTTGTGGCCTCCTCTGGACCTGCTCCAAAAAATCTCAATTTCTGGAGTTATTTTACGCTATCTCTGTAAGGAACTAGGCATTAATAGTGTCATATCTTCACAAATTTATCCAGAGCTTCAACTGTCAGATTTCTTTCCTCCAAGAATCTCATTCATTCTGGATTGAAAGTATTTTATGTAAAAATATAACATTTTCTTCCTGAATTCACAGAAGCAGAAAAAAATGTAAAAACTACAGAGTGACAGAAAATATACTGGAGGTTGAGACCAAACATATCCACCTGTGGGACTATCTTCTTAGACATATATGAATTTCTAAATTCAATAAACATGGAACAGGAGCAAGTAAAGCTCTGAAATCACAAATCAAAACTACTGAGGTCTTTAAGTGATGTTCAAATTATGCATGGCCTTCAGGACTGTTAACTCTTCTATTCCAGAGCAAAAGGAGTTATCCTGTCAGGAAAACTAATGGCACAAAAGGAAAATAATCTTAGGACAATTACTAGTCCTGAGGATAACAAGCAAATGTCTTTCCATGTTGCCATGATTAATAAATATGGCTAATATTCCAGCATCTGTCTAATAAAATTTAGCAACTAGCATGACCAGAAAGTTATACCAGGTAATTTATTGCCATCTTTTCCCTTTTTCCATTACCCTTTTACTGACTTCCTGTAAAGGATTAGATGCAGTGGCCTGCATGAACATTCTGAAGATGTCATACTACTGAATGATAAATGAAAAAGAATTGTCAGATAAAAGAAACACATACCTCCTTCTTATTAAGTATCTACAGTTACAGTGGAATAGGGCAACAGCTTTCTTTCCTCCCCACATCAAAACATACACTTGAAGGCAATTTCCTGAAATGGCACTTTTAGCTAATGGGAAAGCATATTATAGGACACAGATAGAAACTATAAATGGTAAAAATGTTTAAATTCCCCAGCTCAGGACCCCCATAACCTGTTGTTAATCTAGTCACTCTGAGGAAATGGCAGTAGGAAAATAATTACTACTCTGTTCCTCTAAAGGAAGTGCTATATGGTACGCTTTAAATAGAAGGAAAAAAAATGTTATCTTTTTAGTGTTTTCATCATGCATTGTTAAGCCACTGCATTCCTGTGCTTCACCCCACTGCGATGAAGCCTGGGATAGTATCTACCCAAGGTATTGTAAGTGAGCAGCACTCACCAGTGCACGTGCTTAGATGAATTTATGCCAGTATGATACCAGTGGTTGCTGCTATATTCCAAATACAATCAACAAGAGATAATGCAGCAGTCAGAGTAATATCAGTACTGCAAAGAAATTTCCAAGAGATTGATGCAATAAGACTCTTTCTATTGATTTCAGCAGGCAATAAGACAGGATCTGTGTGACATTATTAAACAGCAAAATTTCACATATGTATGCTTCTGAAAAAGATGCCGTTAGGTTGTGAGCATTCCAACAGGTTCACCAACAGCAGAAAAGGAAGAACCATATACAAGAAGGTGACAAAAAAATTAAGATCTCAACATGTTCTGGACCCATACTGCATCAAAAGACATGGAAATACAGTGCTTGTAACCTTAACATAAGTTAAGTTAACCAAACATAAGTGCAAATCTATTGAAAGCTTCCATCCGCAGTGAAAACATTTAAAATATCTTACTTTTTAAATGAAATATTAAATAGAAAAACTGTTAATATGGGCCAGTATTATGCAGGATGCACATTCCAAATACAATGTCAGAAATGCATAAAGCACAAGTCATGTGTGTCTAAATACACATCTAATTTGACAGATGTATCATTTTGTAATTTTTTTTTTTTTTTCCACTGTAGAAAGAGCAATGCGACTGGGTCATATCAGTTTTGAATAACAAATCACAGTGCAGTGACAGAGGCTACTATACCTTCAGCTATGAAAATTTGTCTAGAGTGAGAGTGTGGCATGGCTTGGCATGTCAGACAACTAGAAAAGTTCTACTTAACAGGCACACATTGGAAGATTTTATTGCCTTCAGTGCATATGCAGGTTGTTAGCACTAATGCCTTTGCCTGCTGTTCTGTGAAGACACCTGCAAACAATGAGCTGAAAACAATACAAGGATCCTCAGGTTATGAGTGCATACAGATGCCTAAGCTTTGCCTCCCTTTCAGTTAGATGACCTGAGCCCTCTCCATTGTGAGTCCCTGACTCACATTTATTCCCTCTGGATGACGGCACCTTACCCTTAGCCAAAATTGTTCAAGCATCTTTAGTACAGAGTGTCAATTACCAATCCTGCGAGATAAAAATTATTCTTAATATTTGTGGTGTTTCTTATTTCTTCATGTAGGTAAAAAAAATAAAAAAAATAAAAAAAATAAAAAGGAAAGTAGTTCATTCTTCCTTTAGCTCTTGTAAATTTGTTTCTTCCCATGGAGACAAATGAGGTGGCAGCAGATGGAATGAAAGAGTCAAATGGTTTGAACATGGTTTGTGCAGCCAGCTCCTCTCTCAGGAATCCAGAGCAGCTAATCTTGAAAGGAAAATGAACATGTCCGTCAAATCCAAATACCTGGTGTCACATGTGTAGTTTAAGCTATCTGCCATTAGTTTCAGACTTCGTAAACTAATCTAGAAAACAGCTTTCTTTCCCATGCTTATTGCTTCTCTTTCAGTTGGATAGCTGTAACAAGTAGTGGGCAGATAGAGATACATTTCTGAACTCCAGTATGATTTAATGGATTAATCACAGATACGGGATTTTAGTCACTCAGTCATTGACACTGTGTCATTTTTCTGCAAAGCACTTAACCTCATTATGTCTTACAAACATCACATACCCTATTAAAAATAACAGAGCACCTGTGCATAAGAGGTTGCTTGCAGGTGGTTATCATGTGAGAAATAGATGCATTATTGAAGCAATTCCTTTTCACACATCTATGCCAGAACAACAACCATTAGAATAATTAGATTCCTTTGTTGGCCAAAGAGCTTTGAGTTATCCATCTCTCCAGTTGCTGGCCTTTAGTGAAGATGAGTTGCTGTGTTTAAGAACTTTTATGGGCTACAAGCTGACTCTCAGGACAAATAGCTCCTTTCTCAGATCAGAATTGAAACCTGTTGCATTAAATTATACTTGCTGTTGCCATGCCAACATGCTTTCTTTGCTCACACTTCATTTTGCACTCTGAATGGCATGCCTAATAAAAAGTCAGGACTTTCCATTTTAGCCATCTCAAATGTACATCTGGACTCCATCCCAGACTGTAGATTCCTTTAGGAAATATTCTAACTCCAGTTAAAATACAGCTCTTAACCATTTTAAGGTGGTTAGGCATAATCTCCTAGCAGGACTGAACTTGAACACAAAGCATTTTGATAGAGAACCACTATTCAGCTGGTACCTCTTGAAATTTTAGGAAAAAAAAAAAAAAAAAAAAAGGAAAGAAATAAACCTTCATCTAGCAAAGAATCTATAGACAAAGATGAGCTACAGAGAGAGTCTGGATCATGGATGCTCTGCAAAAAAAAAGTCTGAAGTGTGTCTTTGATGATAGTTTTAAAAGTTATCCAGCTATGAGGGTAACCTGTAGCAGTGCTTTATTGCAGGCACAGCCTTGACTCTTCCAATCTCAGTTCATGCTTGGGGCAGGGCTGAGTTGCAGGAACACTCTGCCTGCTGCCTGGGGTGTTCTAGCAGGCAGGGAATGGACACACTTCACTTTGTGCCTCACAGAGCCTTACCCCAACCAAAGAAAACAGCAGATTTTGAAGACACTGTAAACTTTGCCCTCACAGCTGGAGGTAGAGTGAGGCGGTGGCAAACAGCAATAAGGGACAGGCAAGAAGAAAACAGAGTGATGGAGGGAGACAGCCACAGTACAAAAAGCTCATTCTGTGCCTATATTAAGAAATCTGAGAGTCCCCTACTGGGGAAAAGAAACCATTAGAACATTCATTAAAATGAGTATCACCTTCGGCATTTATTATTTACTGCAAGTCTTTATAAGCCATTACTCTTCTGATATGTTCCAATAAGTCCCCATGTACTCCTTTGCCCTTCTCCAGCCTGCTGACAGACCAAACACCCCGCAGCAAGTGCCAGTGCTGCCATGCTGCTCCATGGCAGCAGAACATTCTGTTTATTTTACATACATCGCTAGGACTGATTTACAATTTGAGCTTCTACAGTTGAATCCAAAGAGTATGTAGTTTTAGACTATCCAAAGGAAGAAAGTTACACAAATTAAAAAAGTAAAGCTGCATGTGTTCAACAGTCCCAGTGGTTTTAAGAAGGATGAAACAAAACTGGAAAGCACTGGGCACGAGCCACAGCACCCAGCCCACCACTCAGGCAAGGTGTCTGCCTCTGATTCTCAGCCCTGCCACAAAAAGTCCTTGGCTTGGTTGCTTTCTATGGCTTTGTGGTTTTCCTTTTAGCTTCTCCAGAATTTGCCCATAACACTTCTCTTCCTCCACCAGCTGAAACAGAGAGCATGCTGAAAGCTACAAGTTACACATTAGGGTTATATATTTCTGCATATACAACATGAAAGGCCAACACAGGAATGTTAAAGGGAGCAGGAGACTTAGTCTGTAGCTCTACTCGCTTTCTTACTGAAAGTAGGTAACCAACTGATAGCATACAAAGCTGCCCTGTGTATACTGATTTGTGGTCTGTTCCAGCAGTGTCCTATGTCTGCCCCATGTGCATCCAGATCCTTCTGTAGAGCACATGGTCTGCTGCAACATAAACTTCCCTAAGATGATCTCATTCATCCATAGCACACTCTCCTCCTACTCATGCCCACTTCACCAGGATGCCTTACGTGGCTGGGTCCTCTGCTGAGTCTGGGTCCACAGTGAGTTAGCTCCATGTTCGATTAGCTACGGTACGTAGTCACAGGTCTGCTGCACCTCTTCGGCTGATTCTGTCATTAACTGATGTAGACTCACTTAGGTAGCAAATGCTGCCAGAGTGCAACAGAAAAATGTGAATATGAATAGAAACAGGTTTAGAAATCTCTCACCCCTATTTATCTGGTCACTCTGCATTTACAGAAGTATTCCTACTAGTTATCGCTTGTTTGCATGAGGATTCAGAGTCAAGATCACTCATAGAGGTGAAAAATAACTATATTCTCTGAAGAAGAATTTGGGAACTTCCTAAAGACATTTAAATTGGTAATACGCTCACACCTGATATAATAGGTTTTATAAATTAGGTTTAGCCACTTAGAAGACTCTACCAACCTGCTGGAAACCAACAGACAACCTCAATTCTAAAGACATTTGGAGGGCAGTGAACTGATTACTGAAATTAAATCCACAGTAAGCCTGAATCTAAAGCCCCTGTCACAAAATTCCTATGCATTTGATATCTAGATCTTCCTAAACTAAGAGGATTGGAAACAAAATATGAGAGAGACAATAGCCCACATAAATCAAATCTCTTTTACTGATACTAATTTTTGCTTTCCCAGAAGTACTCCTACGCTCAGGAATTCTTTCAATTACGGGAATAAGAACTAGGCACCCTGAACATGTTGTGCAGCCTTAACAATCCAGGATGAACAAGCATTCAACAAAATGTTCGGCCACTCTCATTGCCGGCTGGCTGGTTCAACAGTGTCAAAGCTAGAATGATTCTCTTTCAAAGCTGTTCTCAGTTCCTTATTTTATGATATTGTTGATTGAGACTGTTAATATAAAGGAAATATTGATATTGTAAGATATATTTCCATGTGTTCAGTCACAATATTTGTACAGGGAATAAAAGAAAAAAAAAAGATGTGCCTGAACATGGAACAATGAAGTATGTTGATAGCAAGAAGCTGGAATGTACCTTCTTTAGCTATATACTATGTGGTAGCTTCTGAGGCATTTTTTCTCAGGTGCTTTGGGCATGAGGCAGAAAATGAAGAGGCTTTCAACTGTAGTATTTTACTCAATATGTCTTCTGCTTGGGCATGCGTATAACTGCCAAGTTGATAAAAGTTATTATTTTCCTTGAAACAACAACTGGTTTTAACATTGCAAAATGGAATTTTACTGCATTTTCTTTTTTACTGCATAGCACTAAATCTGAGCGCAATGTCCTAGGCACACATACAAAACGGATTACAATTACCTGGCAGTACAGCATCAGTTGTGAGAAAGGAGTAAAATTTATTTTCACTTCATCATAGAATTGCACCCACTTTGTTGTTAAGGTTTGGCTTGGGTCAGGGGAAAGGGGAGGGATTAGCTGCTTTTTTGTCTCTTTCTTACATAAGGAAATGCTGTAAAGATGTAAATCCATAGTTTTCTGGCAACTTTTTTAATGAATGTACTTTATAAAAGAGAGAATGCCATGTATTTTTTCAAGTTCAAAATATGTGAAGATTTAGTCTGGAGTACGATCTATAAAATTATCAAACTTAAGAGACTGGAAAGAGAGTACTTTCCATTACTTAATCATCAGCAACTGACAGGACACGGTTCCTTTAAGAGACCTAAATTCTGGTGTTCTGTCCCCTCAATATGCATAGGTGCTGTCAGTCAGCCAGGCTCAGTCAGAATATAAGAATTACCCTTGACATATGTTAATTGATTTCTGTGTCAAGAACTTAAGGATGTCTTAAGGATATGATATACACTTCTGGTATATGGAAACCAGAGCCAATATAATATAATGCTGTAATCAATAAATCAAATAATTTCTATTCAGAGGGAGATACTGTAAGTTTCTGTGTATAACTTGTCCACTGTTACAACTGCCTCTCCTCTCCTCTCCTCTCCAAGCCTGATCACACAAAGGTCTTCTCACACCTTGGTAAGGAAAAGCAGCAAAAGCAGAAGTCCTGCAAATACCTAATGTCATGGTGACAAACTTGTGAAAACTCTCCAGAACAGGAAAACAACAAATTCTTTGGCAACTTCTATCTCTATAGTTCTTGTCTGTATTAGACACAGCATATTTTTGGATGTATGGAAGAGGGAAAGGTAGCAGCAGCAGAAATGGATAAAGCAGAACTTCAAGGACAGGAACTTGATCACACATCATTATTACCCACATCTTTGTCAATGCTGGACAAATGCATTTACAATTTTGCTATGTGGAATGTATATTGAGATGAACAGATAAATGAGGATGAATTTATTAGTTTCTAACCTTTCTGCTTTTCCAGACACAGAAAAAAACAATATGAATACAAAATTTCAATAATCTCAGTGTTCAGAGATTCAATCATTTGTAAAATATGAGTTCTATAGCAGACGTCTAACACTGCAGTGTGTGACAGAACTCACTGGCTACAAACAGCAGCCTTCTCTATGTGTTTTCAATAGATTTCCTCTACTACACCTCCTGAAGTTACTTGAAAGAATTTAATATTCTCACTTCCTCCTAGGTAAATCACTCCTGTTTTTCCTCCTGGAGGTTATTGTCTTTTTATGTATTGTGTTTAAATAGAGGTCAATGGTTCTGGGCTCCGTTTCCTCCCCAACAACCCCAGCCCCGCGTCTCCCTTCCAGTCAGGAAAACTCGTGTGACGGTCAGCAGCAATGTGAAGGGCAGAGATTTCCTTGACTGCCTTCCCGCAGAGCCTGAGTCAGCAGTGCTCCTCGCAAGCCTCAGCTGCCCAGACATCCCAGGGAGTACAGCTTTGTGTCTGATATTGCCTTCCAGAGAAATCCAGTAATTTCTAATCCAGTTCTTAACTCTAGCAGAATACACTTCTTTGCAAAGCGTTAAGCAGTTTTCTGGTAAATCTGGTTCACACCCTACCCTGTGTATCTGTCAGACTATTGAAGTAATGTACATAAATGTTCATAAGTTGAACTTTAGTTGAATGTCAGTTCAGACTCAAAGGAAAATAGAATTTTACAGTCATTTAATAAGTTTTTGTTTGAATGTCTCCCTAAAAATTTTGGGTTGATCTACTATTCAAAACTTCCTATTTTCAAAATATGTCATTCTTATACACAGTTTTTAATTAACACTCACTCGTTACCAAGCACATAAAATACTGTGCTAGAAGTGGGAAGATTTATTTTACAACTGTAAATCTAAACTTTCAAAACTGAGCATTGATTCTGGTTTCTGATTAGCCAATACAAGCCAGTTTACAGCTTCCAAAAAGCGGGTATTCAATATTCTCTGATATCTATGGATTTATTGGTGTAAGTAGTATATAAGCTTTGATCAACAGAACCTTCTGTGTGCAAAATGCACCCTGGTTGCTTGATGGACTTCATGGTGAAAATCATTTATTTCTGTATTTCTTGGGGTTGTTTTTAAAATATTTTTGTTTGTGGTTATTTGTTTAGCATTTTTTTTTTCCTTTTTTAAAATCTACTCCGCATCCCAGAGTAGATTAGAAATACTCTACAAGAAAAAGTACACCCTCATATCAGGCAGAGACCTTAGCAGTTTCACCTAACTTCAGTAAAATTAAAGATAAGTAGTAGACCAGTGGCAGATGATAACTTTTAGTCAGCCTGAAAGCTCTACCCAGGATAATCAAGTCAGAACAAACTCCTACCTCTTAGGATTCCTGAAACTCAAGATTTTTAATTGTTCATTTGTTCTAGAAATTAAAGTTAGAGATACAGTATCTGTCCACACTAATGAGAAGATAATTAAAGAACTTTACTAGGCACCCTCGTAGAAAGCATGACGTGTGAATATTTATGAAATGCAAGGACATTACCGACTGATGAGTGACGTGCAGCAGACTGCTGCAAAGGCAGACAATTCACATGCAGGGAGCTGATCAGTGGAGAATGTGAAGGTGTCTTTGCAGCACTTTGCCAAGAATTTCCTTTTTCATCTAGCACAAGTTCTGCAGAGACAGACAAGAACATCCTAGCTTCAAAGCTCTATATTTTTATTTACAGCCATGTAATCTACGCAGACAACCAAATGGTCAAGCCACTACATGAGGACAACTGCCTTCAATTTTCTCAGTTCTGGTTGCATCTTCAATGGGACCCTCATATGGTGACATTGGGCTCACCTCAGCTGCAGGGATCCAGCTCTCAGAGAGGGCTGTGCAGTCTCAGCCCAGGTATCAATTCCTCCTGTGCCATACAGAAGCAGCTACATCCTTGGCAATGGGATCCCCATCAGCCAGAGGCCTCAGACAGTTCGTCTGCTGAAGAAAATGCCAAACAGAGAAGGAAACCTGGAATCCCTCCTTTCTTTAAAATGCAGAGGTTCTTAAACACATTGCTGAGCACCTCTGTAAGAACTAGTAACCTCTCCTACTTAGGTACTTCAGAGATCCTTTTGGGTGCAGATGACTAGAGCACTCTTGTTTTGAACAGTCAGTGCTAACTAATATCATAATTCACCTTATTTACAGCATGAAGGACAGAAGGCTTCTGCAGGAGACACGCAACCAGGCAACTACCAGCTTTGGTAGTTCTACCTGAGGTGAAAGATATGGCGCTGATCATTGGGTAGAAGCTCCAGTACAGCTTTCGGTTTTACCACTGCCACTACCCATGACTCTGAAGACAAGAAGCTGCATCTTCTCACTTTTGTGCTCAGCCTACTGCTGCTCCTGCAAACAGACCAGACCTACCAAACCCAGCCCTCCAGGAGATGTCAAATCAGAAAGCCTGTTTTGTGACTCTGATGATGTTTTAGTGCCAGGACATTCAGTCTAGCCAAAATTGTAAGACTCCTGAATAAAGACGGTGAAACTTAGGGAACTTACTGACATAATTGTATGTATCTCTGTGCTTTCAGAAACCATAATGGTTAGAGGTGGCCTTATGGGCTCCTAACCTGAACAGAAATGCCAGTATCTGAGTCTCACTTCAGGAGTTTGATCCCCCCTTTTTTTTTTTTTTTGACCAGGACAGACAAGTCTGACTATAGTCAAGAGCTGCACCTATGCTTGCAGATTAAGCAACACCAAATGCCTTTCCTGTACAAGTGGCAGAGCAATATTGACACAGCTTTAGTCTGTGTCAGCTAGCATATAGGAGAGTGCCATGTTACAGCTAGTTCCTAGCCACAGTTCAGGAGTTAGTATAGCCCAGAGACTGCTCCCAAAAGGCAGGGGTTTAATCTGTTTTGAGTGTAGGAGAGTTTAGTAGTATAGACATAGGTACTTCCAGCTGCAAACACATTTAAAAGCTTAACTCACAGTCATGGTATAAAAGGCTGGATACAGAAATCCTTCAATGCCTCAGCAAATTACATTCCACAGTTCCTCAAGACAACAAAAGAAAGAGGGAAAAAAAAAAAAAAAAAAAGATTACACAAAGAAGACTGTTTGTCCTACATTGGGAACCTTCCATTCTTGGAGACAGGTACATAAATAAACTTGCTAATGACAAAACATACTATCTTCTTATGTTATAGAATTACACTTGTAAAATGGAAACACAGCCTCACAGCTGATAAATAGCCAGAGAGAGCATTCACCAGGCTGAATATAAATATGCGCTTAGATAGCTTGGGGACTCTGAGGATTGAAATCATGAGATACTCTACATGGCAACGTGGTTATTTAAATACCTCCTCTTCCACTGGGAGTTCAGACATTATTCAAAGAGAGGAAACATATTCATTCCTGAGTGCTCCAGACATGGGACAGTTATGAAAAGCTTTCTGCACAAATGAAGCAGACGTGGCATCCCACAGGGAGACTGAACAACAGCTTCTGTCACCATCTCAAAACCAACTGTACCTGAATGAATGGAGGCTGGAAGGTAGCTGAGCTCACAGACTGCAGCATTTACTGGTTTGTCACTGCCTCTTGAGGGTTACTTACGTGGGTTTAAAACTTTACACAATTCCAATAGATACAGCTGACAGCATGAAAACAATTAGATTAACATATAAACAGTTGAGGCTATTAATGCTATTAAAATGGACATTCAAGGAAACTGTAGCCATTTCTACAGCTGTTTTGGAAAGTTGCTCTTTGGCAGAACATGCTGGATTGTCATTCTAAATGCCTGTGCTTCCCATGCTGGTTTCCTGAGGAAGGGTTTGTGGACTTACTTGTTTATTTATTACAGTTTTTTACCCCTCCTAGCCATAGCTGTGGATTCCCCAGCCTTGTGAAAGCAGTCATTAGTTGCCTTGTTTGGATAGGAGAAATATAAAGAAACTGGAGCCAATCCAGAGGGTTACTGGAATTTTCTCCTAACTTTATGTAAGAGCTTAATAAAATCAAATTTAATTTAATGTATGATCTGTTGCAAAGCCATAGGGTTGTTTTTTTGTT
>VXAV01004086.1:145209-162960 GCA_013399715.1 Alectura lathami
AGAAGGGGTGTGGTTAGTAGGTCGAGAGAGGTTCTCCTCCCCCTCTACTCTGCCCTGGTGAGACCGCATCTGGAGTATTGTGTCCAGTTCTGGGCCCCTCAGTTCAAGAAGGACAGGGAACTGCTGGAGAGGGTCCAGCGCAGAGCCACCAAGATGATTAAGGGAGTGGAGCATCTCCCTTATGAGGAAAGGCTGAGGGAGCTGGGTCTCTTCAGCTTAGAGAAGAGGAGACTGAGGGGTGACCTAATTAATGTTTATAAATATGTAAAGGGTGGGTGTCAGGAGGATGGAGCCAGGCTCTTCGCTGTGACATCCAGTGACAGGACAAGGGGCAATGGGTGCAAGCTGGAACGTAGGAGGTTCCGCTTAAATATGCGGAGAAATTTCTTCACAGTGAGGGTGACAGAGCACTGGAACAGGCTGCCCAGAGAGGTTGTGGAGTCTCCTTCTCTGGTGGCATTCAAAACCTGCCTGGATGCGTTCCTGCACAATTGGATCTAGGTGTTCCTGCTTCAGCAGGGGGATTGGACTAGGTGATCTTTCGAGGTCCCTTCCAATCTCTAACATTCCGTGATTCTGTGAAAAGAGGCATGGCCACTAGAAGACTACACAAGCGGTTGAATCCATCTGGAAGAAGACATCCTCATGTATGCCCACAATCAGATGAAAAAACTCAAGGAAGAAAGAACAAAGGACACCTAGGAGTGACTGCAGACAGCCAATTATGCAACAGCTTGCAACACAGCTGCAAAGATCAGTACAACTTTGTGTTGCACGCACATATGCATCTTGAGATAGTGCAGACTGGACATTTTAACAGTCCAATTTTATACAGTTCCCATATGATCCTTCATGGAAAACTACAGTCATTTGAGCATCAGATTACCAGAACCATATGATGAAAACTAGGGAAGTTTCTAAGCTGGGCCATGCTTTATAGTAGCTTATTTAATTTTCTGTTTAAACATATTTATAGAACATCCAAGAGCTCTCAAAGAAAGGACTGTAAACAGCAGTCTTGTAGTATTTGCAATGTAAACATGAAGAAGGGAGGCCAAATATAAATCTATACCCAGAAAAGAAATACATCTATTGAGCAAAAAAATCTTAAACAAAAACTATCAGGTTGCAGAATTAGGTTTTAAAAAATATGAAGGAATCTTCATTGTATGAAACTCCATTAGAAGAACAGAAAACCACACAGATTTCATAGGGCATTTCAAAAATATAAATACAGGATTCATGAGGTGAAATCTAAAGAAACTAAGGGCATTCAAAAATGTATGAAAGAGAGTCATGAGAAGCTTGTCTATATTTTTCTGTTGCAGTCTCCATTGAGGCTCTGTTTACCAGAAGAGTGCAGACACATCTGAACTTCAGGCAAGAGAGACTAGCCCAAGGCCCCCCACAACAAAGTGTCATTAACCAAACACTCTGCAGTTCCTTCAGATAAATGAAGAACTTCCCAACTTTGGAGTTTAGGTTTCTTATGGTTTGAATTCCAATTTTTTTGTTCTCTTGAATCTTGTAAGCATCTCTTGCATCTTTCTTTCCCTGTCCTTAAGATGCAGCCTTAAGAAATGCAGTGACATAGACCTGTTATAAGCAGCAGATGGAAATCAATCACCAAGTCCCTGCATCAACACATCAGCTGACTAATTGTACCTGAAGAACCGACTTATCCAGTACAGTGATTTATGGAGTCTGTGTTACAGTTCAGCTGTTGGCACAGCAAAACATAGCATATTATCCACTTCAACAAGACATGTTTCTGCAAGAGGAAAGACCTCTAGTCCATCTGTATGGCTGTACACAGCAATTACTGTTTGCCGGCAGACTTCTCTAATCATGGAGAAGAGAGAAAAGAATTCTTCTAACTGCTGTGTGGTTTTAGTTTCCCAAAATAGCTGACCTTCTTCCTTTTTGAAAAAAAGGAAAAAAAAGAAGCAACAAAACTTTCCCCTCCCTCCCCACCCCCTTCCGGCTGGCAGACATTAGGAAAGAGCTGTGTTTGTTTTCACGGTAAATGGGAGGCCGAGGCAGCAACAAGACTGATCTCACAGTTTCCAGCTGTAATATTTGATTTCTTTACAACTGCACATATGTAGAAACTCAGCTCACCCAGTAAGAGCAATGTGCCTAAAAATCTCAGAGCGCAAAAAGGGTTTGAACAGCAACAGCACGGTTCTTGACAATAAAGCAAATATTCCAGCTAAGAGACGAGGGTCATTTGGGCCAAAACTGCTGAACACCGCAGCTGAGACCCAACATCCACATTTGCAAAAGATCAGATTTTCAAAAGCATTGAAGGTCCACGATCTTATGGTGAAAGTAGATGAAGTTAAGCTTTTAAGTCACTTGTTCTTACAGAGCTTAGAAACATAGCATCAAGGCCCACTTCAAAAATGCTAAAATATATATTTTTTTTACTACAATGTCTTTGATGGTTTTGCTTCCCTCATGAACAACTCTTGAACTGAGATTTACCAAGAAGCATGTGTTTCAGGAGCACTCCGAAATCCTGTTCCTCCCTCTCAGTCTGGTGGCTGGGAGCCCAGCTGTCCTGGAGTCCTGAAACTGTCTGGTTCCAACCCTACCAACTCACTGAACACAGACCTGGAAACCCGCGAGCATCCGTTTCCAGGCAAGGATCCCGGGTCCCAAACTATGGCAGCTCCCAGGCAGACTGGTGTGGGGCAGGTAGTATTGCAGACAATGAAAAGGGTTTCCTTAGAAAAGGGCAAATTTCCTTAGCAAGCCTTTTTTGCTTCTGTTGGCAGATCAAAGCTGACACTTAGCAGTACACTTCTTTTCATCCTGTTCAGCTTTCTAACAGAAGGCGTTTTGTGGGGAAAGCCTGGACAGCTCTAGCTGTCTGTGTATTCTTACCTCAAAAACATCTTTTTGGTTTTATTTCAAGAGTGGGGCATAGAAAACATCACTTGTGAGAGGTACTGTAACTAGTGTGGCAAGCCCTACTGTTACTCTGGAAGTTAACAGGCAAACGAGTTTTGTTCATACTTCCTAGAGATTGCCTGGACAGAGCTGGTGTGTGGTCCAAAGCCTACTGGCGAGAAGTTCACATGGCAGATGCTAAGAGCTAGACCACTGCTATGGACCTGGCAACCTGAGTATTTCTAGCCCTGGCATTAGCTTCCTTTATTCACCATGGATTTCAAGTCAGAGGGAACTATTTCCACCCTGCCCTGGCATAGGTTCTTGCAAATGAAATTATGATAGAAGCACTCACATTTCTTTCAAATCTCAGAAACTTTATTTCAATTTGAGTTTTGGAAAAGACTTGGGAAATCCTAATTATTCTAACTAGTTCATTCCAGGACAAGCACAGAGGGAAGAAAAACGAGGCTCTTGTCCTCTTTTTCCAAAGGAGTAAATTAGACCTAAAGCTGACAAAAAGAGAAACAGAGCTTACATGGCAAACCTGCCTTGGATGTGCCTCAGCAGGAGGTTATGATGCACGACCTTCTTTCTCCATCTGAACTAGCCCCATTCTAACCCCAAAAGACGGAGCAACTTAGGGGTGACTCCAAATTAGGCCTGTTGGAAGTGGCTCCTCCCTAACAGCACACCGATTGTCAACTGAGGTTACACAGACACGTTCACTCCCATGCTCTGCCCACTTCAGGGCAACCCACAGGAGACTTGGTGAAGGTGCCCATTCCTCCTCTCCCCCACTGGCAGCAACTGCTTCTGTGGCATGAAACTCTCAGCGAATACCTTGCACCTCAAGAGGAGTAACATGGAGATGATCTAGGACGAACCTTGTGCCTTGGATGTTGATCAAGCACATTATTACTTTCCTCAGTTCAGAGGCTGCTCAGACCTGGACAACTGCAGGACTTTTGCCCACAGAGCCATGGGATCAGCCTTATGCACTACATTCATTCCAGTTGTTCTCAGGTTGCTAGGTTAACAACAAGGAACTTGCCATTTTTTCATAGTACGACAGAAAGCTGGACAGATTGCAGCTAACAGACAATTGTTATGCTCATCACACTCAGTGCTGAACACTAAAGAGTGCTGTGACTTAATATGTGTTTGCTCTGTAGAAAATGCTTCTCCTGCACATCAAATAATTTCTATACTAAGTTTCTATCTTGTGGGTTTTCCAGACAAATTGAGTAAACTGTTTACTCTGTCTCAATGTGGAATCAGCCCTAAAACACTGCTATCCTTCCAAATACGTATTTGGCTATTTTTTTAGCTGTTTACAGTTTATAATTTTTAATTAAAATTAATTCAACTGCAGAGTTCAATATGCTACAGTTATTTCACAGTGTTATTCCGTATATGGGATTTCAAGAGGATGATAGGAAAGGAAAATAATCAGTTTATTTTGCTCACACTTCATCTATCCCAGTTTGGTCATATCTCAGACTGCTAAGAATGTCTAGTGTAAGAGGTCTCAGAGCTAACCTTTTCCTTATCCTTATCCCTCTTTTGGCCCCAGTTCTCTGCCCAAAACACAATTCCCCACCCTGACAAAAAGTGTCATTATGAATACAAATGCCTGTGGACGACTTTTTATTTGGCAGCTGTATAACATTATGGACTTATTATCCGTGAAAGAGTTCTACTTTCCTCAAGCTGGAATTAGAGTGCAAGAAAAATGTTGTTATTGCACATCACACTGGGTCAGACAGCTTTAGAAAATCCCCAGAAGTAAAGGAGAAAACCATTCGCTTTTTTCCAGTACCATCAGTATCATCTGACTGACTGCTAATTGTACTGCTGAGGTTTTAAAGACCTCTATTCAGGTAAGTGCGGGCCAAAAAAACCGGTCTCATTCATCAAAGCACAAGTACTTTCAAGAGTAGCCTAGTAACACAGAAAAGACTTGAAAATTCTCATAGTCCAGCCACCTATGGAGCAATCATGTGAAAAAATGTCAAAGAATCACTTTTGTAAATGCTTAAGACAACTGCTACTGAGTGGTAAATACAAAATACTGTTTAATTGCAATTTTCAAAAATTCTTCCTGCTTTCAGTCATTCTATGTCTGTCCCTCTGATGGAAATGGGAATTCTTTCAGTTTTCAAGCCTGTGTTCTCTTTTCATTGCAATGAGGACCTAATTCAGAGCTTTAAACTGTGTTCTGCAATGCATAATTAATCTGGCTTCATACAGACCTGCACAAAAGACCCCATTCAATCTTCAGCTCCTTCCCCTTGAGATATTGTTATTTCTAAAAACTCCTGCCAGCTGGGCTGGAGGGAAATCTCAGCACTGTGGGAGAATGAACAAACTACAGGCCTCTGAGGGATTTGAAGTAACTATCTGACTAAATTGGATTAGAAAGTAAGGAAGGGGAGGGGAAGGAAAGCTTATTCTGAAGTCTACAAAAGCTCATAAAAAATTCTTAGAAGATTTTCATATGGCAAAGGGGAGATAAATATGCTAGTTTTTATAACAAAATAGAGAAAGAATTTTAAAACGTGAGCAAGCCAGTACACATGGGGATGTTTGAAGGGATTACTGCTGGTCCTAGTTCAGGAAAACTGTTGTGTCTGCCTTAGAGCTTCAAAACAGCATTTCTCAGCAAAATCTGGGCTGCCCGACAAACCAAAATATTTGTACTTTCCTTCCAGGTATTTGATACAGGTCTCCTGTTTGAACCTATAATGTAGCCTAACCATAAGTTCCTTTAAATTTCCTCCTAAGCACATTGCATTTAAAAGTCTCTGCCCAGAAGGATTTCAAAGGGCCATGGAAAAACAAAATCAATTTTCCTAAGAGTGCCAGTACCCTGCTTTCGTCCACAAATCTCGTTCACAAAAATGTGCTGGTGACACTGCCCAGATCACCTGGCCACCTTTCATGCATTTCACGGTATTTTTAGTATGCATGTGCACACTCGGGAATATTGTCCCATTTATGAGCAGACGTTTTGGAAGGCAGGGTGGAAAAATCTCACAGCCCCGCAGGGTAAAGGAGTGGCTCAGTGAAAAGATGCTCTGGGTTCACTGCCTCCTCCCACCCCACCACTGTAGACTGGCTTCTCACAAGCTTCCTGCTCCTGTGGCCAGCACCAGCCCTTGGCCGTGCCAATGCTCAAGCTGAGAGAGGTTATGTGGGTGTAGCCCAGGACAAAACTTGGTTTCCTACCTTCAGAAATATTTTTAACAGCCAGATCTTTTAGCCACTCTAACACTTTTCATCTTTCCACTGGCAGCGCTGGGAAGCTCAGCTTCCTGCGGGACACACTGTCAAAGGCAGAGAGTTAAGAGAACCCACACTATACACAGTTTCTCCACTGACAAAGGGAATGAAAACATGCCATACTCCTTACGACTTCCATGTTGCTAGAGTGAAAAACAGGATAGTTTTCAGAGCTCCAGCATGCACTGAAGCTATCAGCATACAGGATGAAAAATGCACCTCACTGGACTGTACATTTGTTTATGATGGGTGCAAAAATTACAAGCAATCAGAGCAATAATAATCAAAGATCCAGCTGGTGTTCTTCCATCATTTGCCATTTCTAGACCAATTATCACAGAATAATTTTCTATGATCTCCCTTTGCCCCAGGGAGGAAGGGCATGGAGGAGAGACTGGAAAAAAAATAAGAGAGAAACAAGATTCAGCAAAATCTTTGAAATCAGTGGAGATTTTTTTTAAGGGTGTCACTTCATAAAGAAACATTTGCATGTAACTTAGCAACAGCAGCCACAACAAAAGTATTAGTAGCTCATATTCCAGACAAACTGAATAATGTTTAAAACATTAACTTGTTATACAAAATCCACACAGTACATTTCAGTAAACACTACATGCCTCTAATCCTGGGACACAGGAAAAATGAGCCAATACCACTGCACTTTCTTTCTCAATGAACATGAGTGGGAGCCACTTGTGATAAGAGTTACACATAATCCAGTGTTGTTGAATGTTGTCAAATCCATGCCAAGGTATCATGTCAAAAATCCTTATTTACAACAGAAATCTAACAAGTGTGAATAACCCAGTGGCATTTCTCATAAGGGACAACCAGAGGTTTCACATCCATGAAAACTAAGGAAGAAAATCTGTGTCATTTCAAGCAGCTGAATACAACCTGAGTAACGGATAATAAAAGTAGAAGAGCTACCTAAATTGGCACTGTCTTATCCCAGCTAAAAGAAAGTCTCTGCTGTCACTGAGTGGCTCTAACGGTGCAGTAATAGCATTAAATGATCTTCCTATTGACAACACTGATATCCTCCCTATTTCATGGCTTCCTATGCCAAACTAGCCATACAGACTGCAAGGAATGAAGGTCAGATGGTCCAACCGAAGGCAGCCCAAGTCATTTTTAAGACCCATTTCAGCACACTGGGTTCTGCATCGCATTGGCATGACCACAAGACTCCTCAGAGGACCTCCTGGCAGGTGACACTTCCGCTGAAGGTGACACAGGCTGATCAGGCACTGCATCCCCTGCCACTTGAGAATTTTCCAAGCAGCATACAAGTACCCTGCTCATTCCCACCTTGACAGGTCTCCCCCAGCCTGCTTGCATCGCTGGCACTAGGGAGGAGCCTCATCTGGGCTCCTGCAGGAGTCCACATCTACATCCTCAGGTGGCCCCAGGACACTCAGGACAGAAGCAGAGTCAAAGCAGTCATTAAAGGTGTGGAGGTAAAAACCCAAATTTGCTGCTTGGGGGAACACAAAATAACTTGGTCTCCCTGCAGGGATCACAGGAACCTGGCAGTGGCACTCAGTGGGTGATGGAGTAATGAAGGGGGGAGCCTAAGATGGCTGCTGGTGAGGTTTCTGCATCAGGGCTGAGGCCCACACCTGCTGCCAGGAAGGAAAAAGGTGGAAGTGCAGACCTGCAAAGGAAAGCACTAGTATGCTTTCCCCATGCCAACAACTCTTCTGGTCCATCCCTGCCCACAGGCAGGCACTCACCCCACCACAGCCACACTGGGACATCAACCACGTACAGGCCCAGCATGGGCTGAAAACCTCCTTCTGCCATTTTCTGTCTTACTCTCTAGCCTCAGGATACGACCTTGGCCCCATGAATTAACCTGTTTTTTTCCCATCTTTCCTTTCCATGTGAGTTCCCAAAATACAAACGCAGAGGCTTTCCTAAACATAGTGCCAAGGGACTGGGCCTGTTTCAGTTTTGGCCAGAGCTTCTGCAGTTGTAGTGCCTGCATTTAAACTGGTGGAAATCTATCGCTTAGCACTTGTTGATAAACTTGCTCTCTGAATGTTGAAATAGCTTAACAGTACCCAAGCAGGTCTCAGGTCAGTTTGCCAGCTTGTAGGCAAAGAAACATAAAGAACAAAGTGAAGTAAATTAAAAATTTAGGAGTTAGATGAGCACTCTCTCCTAAATGCTAATATTCGGAGCTAGTATGGAAACACACAGATGTTATTCACCCTAGGAGCCTTTCATTCACACATCTCCAAGCATATTTCTTCCTTAGAGAAGAAAACCAAGACATGATGAAGAGACAGGATTGGTCTCATATTGCAGAAAGAGTCAGTGAGGAACCTGCAGGCAGCTTCCTATTCCACACGCCTTTGTATAAGCTTGGGAGGCTAGGCAGCCGGCCTGCAGCTCATCCCCTGGGCTGCCAGCCGACCCACCCTGCAACTGCTCCACTTACACACACAGACACTGATATGCACACTGATACACTCATCCTGACAGCTGGAGCAGACCAGCCCAAGAGCCACAAGAGCCATCTGACTCGTGCGAGTGATGCAGGCCAAGTGCCGCACCCTGGGCAGCACCCAGATGGTCACGGTGTCTGCCCCCGGCTGGGGGTGGCTTCCCTGGGGGCTCCCTTCCAAGACCTGGCATTTTAAAACTTCATCCTTCTTAAATATTCAGGGAAGAGTTAACTCCATTTTATTAACTCTGCTTCAGATGACAGAAGTCAAGAGACAGAAGTCTCTTGAAGAGGGGGTGACAATCTCAAAAGCGGAAATAGTGTTCTTCAACAGCTTCATCTGCTATGGGGCATTTCAGCTCTGGCTCCTCAAAATCCACTGTCCAGCTCATTTAATATAAACTTCCTTTTTCTTCATGCTTACTCTGTGTTTTAAAAGTATACTCAGAAATAACTGTAAGATTATTTAGTTGCTTGTTTTTCCCATTTTCCTCAAAACTCTGGTTTTCAAACGACAGAAATCCCTTAGATAAGAGCACAACTGAAAAGGGCTTGAGATCAAGGAAAATTCGAGAGGAAACAATAACATCACAATTTTCCTGTCACTTACTCTTATAATACCTTGGTCTTACACTGAAAAAAAAAAAAAAAGAAAAGAAATTGGACCATTGCATTCCCAAGAGGAGGCAATAGTGCTTTCAACAGGTCTCCAATACAAAGCTAAACAGCCAAAGGGATTTCTACAGAGAGACATCCACAGCATGAAATGCAGGCACAGAAAGAGTCCTGAGCACACCACTTAGAGCCCCCAAGTCTGTCCTTGGGAGCACACAACTCTGCATAACCTCATTTGTTTTCAGCTGTCTCCATAAGTTACAAACTGCACTGTTCCACCTATACCATCTGGTACTAATCTCACTGTTGAAACGTAATCCTTAAAAATTTTGAGTCTGGGAAATGAAGTTACTCAATGTTTTCAAGAGGGTCTAAAATAAGCACCAAAACACAAAAATATTGCTTAATCGAATAGGAAAAATAATATGAAGCTTCTCATTCAGCTATGTACATTTAATTGTGCATAGGAAATAACTTGGGATGGAAATTGCTAACTTCATAGTTCAAGTAATCATAATTCTTTGAATCTTGCTGAAATCTGCAATATGCAGAATCACGTATTTCCAAGAAAAAGTAAAGGTCTATAGGGGAAAAAAAAAAAAAAGCAAAACAAACAAACAACAACAACAAAAACCAACAAGAAAAGAGTGTATTAAACATAAATTATTCAAATTTGGGGTTTTGTATTTTTCCAGTAATATAGTAATAGTGATTGGATCCAGAAGAAATGCTTCAGCTTGTCAGCTTTAATTAAGATGACACAGTGGAGACTCTCAGGAGAGCAGAGACCCAAGCACAGCATCAGACACACCATGCTGAGGTCACAAGGTTTGCAGTTGGTTAGCTCTAATTGCCCCAGAACAATCTTCAGTAGCACTGCTTTGTGACTGCTCTACAATGTCCTGTGCAAGCCATGCCACACTAAAACTGAAGTAAAACATAATTCTAGGTGCAGCTCTTTGAATCCTTGGTAGGAAACATTTTAAATAAAAGAGGGAGGGGAGATGGAATCCAATAAAGAGACAATCTGATCAAACACTGAACAAAACATTAACGCCATCCAAATTCCTTTCCATCCCAGGGCACATTCTTCAAATTACATAAAGACATTATACATAGTTACATTTCTGCATGGGTTATCTACAGATCACAGTCCTAAAATGCAGGATAGACCTCTTCTGCTTCTGCTGTAAAAATACTCTGTGGTCTTGCCTAATAGCAGTTGTGAAGAGCGCAAAAATAATTGGGGGAAAGAGCTGGGAGCAGGATGTACTGTCTCCTGGCGCACAGCTCAGTACATGTTCCACCAAAGTGCAGTTCCAGTGCAAAGTGCAGTGATGGACAATGACACAGATGCACACACATGCTCTCCCTTCCATCCAGCCGGTATTTTTATTTCCAGCTCCTCTTTCTCTGGGCTGCAGGGAAATTTGACAGACCCATCGAGCGTCACAGGGGATGCTTAAGAGCTGGCAGAGTTTGGTCTGAATTTCACTCTTTGACTAAAAAGTACAAAGCACAAAGCAATTTAAAGCTTAGGTTGAAATTTTCGTTTAGAGAGTCCATTCATTACTGGAGGAGGCATGGAACTGGAAACACATAACGTAGCCAAGGCTTAGTCCCTCCAACACATCAGAGGCAAACCTAGTAGCAAGTCCTTACCCCTCTGCAATACTAGAGGGAGGGAGCTGCAGAGGCACAGGTCTCTGGGCTGCTGTCAGTGAACATATCTCCTGCTCTGCCCTGCCATGGCTGTAGTCTCAGCAATCACTCGATCCAAAACCAACTCAGTCAAGGAGACTTCATTGCATAGAACAACCGATGCACTTATGAAGGCACTGCAGTAACCCATGATTTAATGACTGCAGCTACAGACATCAGCCTTTCTCCAAGCAATTCACAGCTGCTGCTGCCACATAATAATAACAAACAGAATGCTACAGGAAAAACTGTAATGTAAGTTATGCTATTGTATGCTATTCTAGGGATGTAGAAATTGCCTAAATGGGAACTTAAAAAAAAAAAAAAAAAAAGGCAGATATTTGTTTTACCCAGCTGACAGGTTTTATTTCAAATACTGACATGCAATCAGTGCTAGAAGCATACATCTTCCCTATTTCTTCACCAAGCTTGAGCTGAGGTACTTGAACTACAAGAAACCCCACCAACACAGAAGAATTGCTGGTTTGTCCTCTAGTATTATGAAGCTACAAGTCCTCCCAGGTATACCAGGAACAACCTCATGGAGGTCACACTCATGTAACTCAGTCTGAAAAAGAAATGACTGACCACTAGTGGAAGGAAGGTGTCCGTGCT
This sequence comes from Alectura lathami, assembly GCA_013399715.1. Lineage (NCBI taxonomy): Eukaryota > Metazoa > Chordata > Aves > Galliformes > Megapodiidae > Alectura > Alectura lathami. Next base: position 156,773 of record VXAV01004086.1, read on the forward strand.
TTCTCTCCTCAAACATTTCAAAAAAACAGAACAAAAAAGAAAACCCACCCTTCCCCTACCCTACAACTTTGTGAATGTTATCAGGGTCACAAAATCATTTAAATGAAGGACACTTAAGAAAGAAAAGCTATCTACGGGGTATTCTGAGTGCCTTGGTAGATTTAATTCCCTTTTCAAGCATCTTTTAAAAGGTGATTTAGGAAATGGAGATTAGAGTGCAGTTGGCATAGGAAGAAACAAGAAAACAAAACAAAATCACCTACTCATCAACTATTGAAACAGCTACTCTAAACCTTTTTACGGTTTAAAAATAGAAACCATTTATAAGACCATATGCGCTTTAATCAGCACACAAGAAACATGCCAATAACTAAAAGTTCAAAATAAAGGTTTAAACTCAAACACAGTTTTGCAACTGCAGTTATAGCCAGATTACAAAATTCCTTTCACACCATGCACATAGCATCCTTTGAGACTTAATGACATTCTGCAGCTGGGGTAGTATGAATCTGAGTTCTTTCTGTTCTGAGTTATTTACTTCTGCAAGAAAATTCCCCATGGCAACTAGCCAAAGGGGCTTGTCTCCTTAGTGTGTGAAATGTGAGCAGATACAAACTTGACACGGTATTTCATCCCTTCACCTTTCCTCACGTCTGCATTCCTCACTGCAAACTAAGGGGTGGCACTGACCATTCTGGCGTGGCAGAAAGCAGCTTGTTCAGAAAGATAGGAAGAGGTGGAGAAAAAATACTGCAATGCTTCAAGGCAGTTTCTGAAACTAGAGTGCGAGTCCTCTCACCCCTAACCAAGACAAGCTGAAATTGTGCAACAACTAATTCCCTTCTAAAATGCAATGTTTATTCCCTTTATTGACTTTTCAGGGAAGTATTTAGCATCTAAACAGAAATCAGTAGAAATTTGTGAATACTTGCATGTCCACCAGCACCCTTCTTGGTTGTGGTCTCTTTTCAGGAACACAGGGATTTTTCTCCTGTATGAAAGGACCACGAAAACACAATGATTCTTAGCACAGTCTGCCAAAGCTGATTATGAAAGAGGCAGTTTGGATTCAAGCTGAACATTAGAAAACAAGATGCACCTGGGAAATTATGTACAACTCACAGAGACTCTAAATACACTCTGGCAAAACCCAAATTCCCCTAAGGACCTCAGTCAGCCAAGGGTGAAACAGTGACCTTGGACACATTTACCCTTCTTGGAGCTGATCTGCATAATGCATCTGCAGTTTTAGCTAAGGGATACCATCAGTGCACTCGCTTCCATTTGCATCCTGGTTTTCACTCCAATTCCTGAATGCACGGTTATCTGTAGTAATGACACCAATAAAACTTACTTAAAAGAGGTCTAGTGAGCAAGAGACATTTTCCCAGAAAGTCTAAAAAAGTCTCAAAACATTGTTATCAGCGTCTGTATGCATTCTGCCATGTACCACATTAGGGGGCTATATGTATTTTGTGTCCCATCTGCTGCCTAGAGAAGTTCAGGCTTTGGGCTGCCCTGAAAAGAATCCAGTGACTCCTTTTTGCCTAGGGCACAGAGACCCTTCCAGTTTTGTCGACCAAGTCTTCCACACTACTCAAAAAATGTCAGTGCCATGGGTGCGATAACATTTTAATTAATTTCACTTGAGATGAGGATGACATTTTAAACAACAAAACTTCAACCAAAATTCTGCAAGTCCAACCATGGTTTGATTGTTGCTGTTAGTTAGTTTGATAAATGTTCAGTCCTGTGTGCTCTCCACGGCATGCAGGAAAACCTGCCAGGGGTGAGGAGGACTCTTCCTGTCAAGGGGACTCACAGCAGCAGTTGCTGTGCTCACTCCCTGCTCCCCACCGGAGCTGGGGTCTTGTTCAGACTGGCTGCAGAGGGGAGGCATTCCAGGGCAGGGAAGCTGAGCTGGGCAAGTAGAACACACATCCACCAATCCCAACCTGCATAACACTCCCCAGGGATCATTCTAGCCCAAGCAAGTGAGAACAGATTAGTGTGTACAAAAATCATGCCAGAAAAACTATCAGTGCAACCAGCTTAAGTAAAAATGTTTGCAAAGCTTAGTGATTCTGTTCTTGTTTAATAAGGTAGAAAGCGAGGCTGGAAGCTTTGAACAGAAACCCAGGAAGCTGTTAAAAACAGAAGAGATAACAAGACACATTCTGAAGATTTTCCTCTGCCTGCTGTAGAAAGTCTCCCACTTAGATGTAAGTGATCATACCACATCTGTGAGATGCAGCAATCAAACACAAATGTGTTTAAGCCCATTTTGGCCTAGGTTTATGACAGAAACAAAAATGGAAATGTCATATACTGAATAGCAAATAAGAGCTTGCTGATTTTGTTTTTTATTTTTAATCAACAGTTGTCAGCAAAACACAAAAACAAGTGATATAACTTATCCTAGAGCATTTTGAGGGGCTCAAATTGTAAGTTCTTCTGTTACTGCTAGAGAGGAGTGACAAACTCTCAGATTTCTGGGAGGATACTGTTAAAGTAACCGCTAGTTATTTAGAAGAGTTAACTACCAGCTGATAAATGAAAGGAAGAGATTTTAAGACCGTTCAGAAGAGAAGGAAAGTTAAAAGTGTAGTTTCATGTCCAAGGAAGAATGGAGGCAGATGGAGGGAGCTTTTATAGCAACTGCCAAAGTGGGTGGAAAAGGGAGTAAAAACATAAGAAGAAGGAAAAAATGATTTTCTCCTCTCACTGAGAAGCCAGGCAGCAATGCAAAGGGCTCAGATCCTAGGAACAGCATGAAAAATGATATTTGGTCCACACTGTCTGTAGCTCTACCTTGTCCAAAACAACAGTGTGGCATAAGTTGTTGCACACACTTTTGGATTTCCAGCAGTGCACTACAGGTGTGCCACAAAATGTCTTTGTTCTGAGGAGGGAGAATGGACTGCTGCATTTTGCATAGCCTGGTAAACAAGCTGAGCAGAGAGCTGACTATTCAGCATCTCCTCTTGGATTTACCCCAAAGAGCAAAGGCAAAGATCCAGCAGTGAACACCGGCTCCCAGCTCATGGTCGGAAACTGGACAGCCTGGGTTGTCCATGCCCACCCTCTTCCAGTAGCAGCAGCGCCAGCTGAGGGGGTTACAGCCTCTAATCCAGCACCAGTTACTCATCGCTGCCCTTCTGCCAGGGGTTACTGCCTCCTCAGATCTGCTGGATAAGCTGCTTCAGTGGTCATCTCCATCCTGTTTCATTCAAGAGCCCAGATAATTTAAGCAACTTAATTACTGGTCTCTGACAACCCAGGTCATTTTGACTGAAATTGCTAATTGAGAATAGTTTCAAGAGAAGCACAACTGGCAGAACAGAGGTTTGTAGCCTTCAGCAGGGGTTATTCACTGCAATTGGAGCAAGGCTTGTGCTGCTAAATCTCTTCAGCCATTTCAGCTGCTGCCAGGAAAAGGCTTAGTGTCTCTTCAGTTACAGGGGCTATTTTAACAAACATCATCTAGCTGCACTCACTCCAGAACCATACATTAGCTGAAAGCCAGCAGAGCAGTATGTAACTGCTGTCAGCTCTGAAACATTTCCAGTCCGGACCCTCCTGATTCGTTGGCTGGGAAAAGAGGGTGTAGTAGTTACTTCACCACTTCATACCTGAGGAGACCTGAACTGGCAAGGCAGGACTCAATTCTGCTCCTATGCAATAGCAACAAGGCCAAAAGATAGTGGAAATAACCTGCTTGGAGCCTGGGAGAGGAGAACAGAGGGTGCACCTACACAGAGGAGTCCTCTATCAAGGTCTAAGTAGCATCTCTTCAAGGAAATCCATACTGGAACAGTTCAGCAAAGGGCAAGATTATAGCGATGTACGTGATCTCACACACCGCAATAATAAAAAAAACATTTTGAAAGCAAATAAAAAAAGACTGAATTAGGGACAGACAAGTTGTTCATCAGCTCTAAAACAAGGGTTTGGCAATACTAAGTCAGCTGTTCCCTATCATTTCAAAATAGATGTTATGGGTTAACTTCCCTCTTTAAGTTCTTTTTTTTTTTTTTCCTCCCACAAGTGCCATTACTCAAGTTCACGTAAGAGGTCAAAACAGCTAACAAAAGGAAAACATAGCTGAGATTCACAAAGGAGATACTGTATCAGAACATGATTTTGGCTTTCTATTGAAGAGACCTGTTTTCACGCAAATCCCAAAGTGACACAAGTTGGTACTACTAAGTTCATGTTGGGTGATCCATATGAATAATTGGTCCAGCTCTTAGCCTCAATCTTTATGCAGTGGAGCTGATTTCTGTAGTGCTGAGATGAATTGGATAAGCTCTTTTTAAACACTGGTCTTTTGAGAAAACAGATCAGTATTCAGCTTTTTCAAAAATAGCTTTTAATGTTTTAAAGAGATTAATTTCCCCCCCCCCNTTTTTTTTTTTTTTTTAATACACTGAATTTTCAGAATGAGTTGGCACTTGAAGAGCAGGTAGAATGAGCTTACTGAGCGGCATCCCTGCAAGATGCAGTCTGAAAAATGTAAGCGGTACCATAGCATGTGTCTTCAAATTCACTTAATACACAGTTCATTTGTCTCCCTCTACATTTCAAAGAGCTTTAGAAATATTGTGCAGTGACTAGGATTCCACAACTGACTTAACCCAAGTCAATGTACTAAATACCTGTGCTGTTTGTCCCAGTGACTTCAGGCTTATACCCAGATATAGCCTAGCATTCCCTAAATTCACAACAGTGACCTTAACAGCCCATGTACCAGCCTTCCAGTTCTGCTTTCTGTCCACACTCCTCACTCATCTTCACCACTTCAGTCCTTCCTTTGATTTCCTGTTCCTAACAGTCTACATGTCATATTCATTCCAGTACCTGGAGATTCACAAGAAGAAAGCTGCTAGTGGTCTCCAAAGTGACGAAGCCACTGTTGTTCTCCAGGTAAGGCAGAAGTGCCATTGCAGAGCTGAGAAGACTCAAAGAAATTTAAAGCAAACTTTTACAGCTCTGCAATGGCAGCTAGCAGGGACCTACTAGCCAAAGGAGGCCACAGGGCTGGATTTTCAGGAGCATTTTCATTTTAAATGAAACTCAACCCCTGCTCCTTAAGATGATCCCGATGCTGTTGTGGACACATTTTTCAGTAACTCCATTCCTCAAGCTTCACAAGTGTGCATCCAGACTCTACCACTGTGGCATGAGTAGATGTCTATCAAGACAAAATGGGATGCTGAAGTGTGAGCAAAGCCCTTTCTCTTGCCCTCCATAGAAGTGGCTGACAAGTTCAGTAAAGGTGGAAGCCAAGCATCCTTTGAGGAGTTTTCACTTCTATTTATTAAACACTAGGATCACATTGAACAAAGTCTGTCACAATCATTATAATTTATTTTTAATTTAAAAGAAGAGGAACAAACCTCACGTTTGTCATATTCTTTATCTGTTTTGCTCCTATAGAACAAGAGGTTGAGACATCTTTATTAGCAGCTGACATTTGTACCATTGACTCATATTACCAACCATGGACTTGGCATGTCAGCAACCCATCCCAGCTGAGCAACAGTCAAATCAGAGCTGATTCTCTTGTCTCAGCACCATCACACCACAGAGATCCCAGATGAGAGAAACTTTCAGACACCCAGAAGATGGGAACTAATTGCACTCTCCTAGATTGTCCTTGAGAATTACAAAGGTGTTTAGGCACTGCTCCACTCCTGCTGTGCTTCGCTGGACATTTTTTAAACCAATAAGGCACATGCTACCCTGAGAACAACACCATAATCAATAGCGAGATCTAAAGCAAGAGGAAGTTGCTGAGAAATCCCAAGAGCCAGTAGAGATGTCTGTATACAAAGTGAGAGCTTCCTTTCTCACCCTTTTTGTACTCGTCTAAAACTACTGAGCTATAATAGGATATTAGAGAATTTCAATTTCAGTTCACACGTGAGGTACAGGAGTGCCTATAAAGCCAAAAGAAAAATACTAAGAACCTATTTTTTTATTAATACACTCTTGAACACATTCTGTCTTGCAAGGCCTGTAGTCAGCATTACTTGTATCAGCTCACTGAAAAGACCGCAGCTTTGTAAACTATGAAGTTTCTCCTCACACAAAACTGGGAAGGAAAGGAACTTCTGCTGATGTTGTACTGAGCAGAATTTTTTTTTCCCCCAAAAAAGGAAGTCTCCTCATAATAGTAACATTGT
>VXAV01004086.1:164771-180654 GCA_013399715.1 Alectura lathami
AAAAAGGTATACTACTACCAGGTTGTCTGTGATAGCTTTTACTTCCTTCAGCTATCATTTGGGGCTTTGTTTTCCAGTTTCCAGATGCTAGACTAGCTGCAATGTTAACAGATAGGAAACTATGATTTTCTTGTCATCTTTCTGAATCATAATATTACAGAACTATTATCTCAGGGTTTCCAGTTTTTTTTTTCCAGTTTTCCACCAACTGAACCTCTAATCTTCCCTTTCAACAATTCTGAGGAAAGAATATTCCCTCACCAACGCATTTCACTAGATTTTTTATTTTAAAAAGATGTGAAACGGGACCTTTTAATAAATGCTTGCCTGCATGCATTAACTATTCAAAGAACTTTATTTTTTGTAATTATTGTTCAAGATGTAGAAGTAGTATAACATTCTCCAAAAGTCTTTAGAATTTTCTGTTCCTGAAATGGTCACAAGGAAGTAGAGGAAATACTGCAGCAAAGCCTACTGATATGACAGTTGGGTTCAAAACTTATTAAAGGATGATAGTTCAGCTATGTTTTTATCAAAACTCCATATAGGCTTACTCTATTCTTGCTCTGCCAGAATTTCTCTTTGGGATCATCCTGTCAGTGTCAATGTCTCATCTGTAACGTGGGGATCCATAAATAGTTTGCTCCATGACAGCAGAACTATAGGAATAAAGCCATGAATTTTGGGGTGAGTGAGCAACGCACATTAAACAGGGACATGTAAGTATCAAGACAGCAAGACTCACAGTAAGCATGGAGGTCTGTGGTCCACCAAGTAGGATACAGAATTAGGAGTCACGTTCATGCTGGATAACTTGCAAGAATAGAGAGCATCGAAAAAAGCTCCTTTTGTCTGAACTTGTGACTTCTCAGCAAAAGGGTGGGTGTCGGTGCATTTTCCTCTTTCCAAACAGCTTTTGTAAGGCTGCAAAGGGAAAAGCTCTGTTAACAGGCAGAAAGGGGCATCATATACATGAACTGGGAAGCCCAGACCAATCCTAGCAGCAGACCTCCCTCAGATCCAAGCACTCAGGTTGAATCCCTCTCTGAACTCTTCACCTCCTCTCCAGCACGCTTCCCCTCTAAATATAAACTGCGCTGCTGACATGATTGCAGCTGGCATTAATCTTTTCAGATGTTTTCCATGTTGTCCTCGATTTTGTTTACTACATTAAATCAGGGGAAAATCTTATTTAAGTAGCAAAGAAATATAAAAAAAAATGTACAGGCATGAAAAGAAAAAATAGTTTGATAAAAATCATAGAAACTAAATGGCGGGTGTAGGGAGTCAGGAAGAGAGATTCATAGAAAGCAAGTGATCTGGTGAGCCTGAAGTAAACTGAGCTTCTAATGCTAATTTACAACATTAAATATCCTAGATGTGTTAGTACCTCTTTCAGCTTTGATTCTCATAGAAACAAAACCATGCACTAAAACAAGACTACTTTGCACCATCTTTTAATGAAGGTAGTTGTACTCCAACAAACATTAACAAACTATTCAAAGCTGAAGTTCCCTGGATATTTGAGCAGATACAAAAAAAATATACAGGAGAAAAACTGCAAACAACTGCAGTGTCCAGCTCTTGTCTTTCAGTGGAGTTACACAAACTTACAACCAAATCTGCGTGCACAATTGTGGCACTACACAATAATTTGAAATTATAAGTCTTTTTGAGAACACATAGTAAATTGTAAAGTACAAATAAATGCAGGAAAGCATTATGTACTCTAAGAGAAGAACTTTATCTCATGCTGTTAGATCTCTAGCTTCTTTGCTAAAATACAAGTAAAGTGATAGCAATAAAAGGCCTCTTCTTTCCCTGTTGCAGGGTAGTGAACACCGCCATGGTATGCAGACAATACAGGTGTGGTATAGCAATCATAAAGGCTTGTCTGTCAGTTCTAATTTTTCCATTCCAATAACAACAGTGAAGGACTCAGTTTGAGCTTTGGAGGAAAGGTGTGGCGGCAGAGACTCTTCAAAGATAAAGGGAACGAGGAGGGGGGAGACCTACAGAAAAACAAACATGCCGAAAGAAACCAATACTAGCTGAGCAGCAAATCTACTAGCTGCTGCTAATTGCAGCCTTTGAAAAGAGAACAAGCTTGGCTCTGTACTTGAAAGAAAGTTTAAGAGACGATGTGCTTGCAGTGACATCCGCTGCATGCTTCAGTTCCTCCCAAGACTGCATGACCAAGCTGGAGGGCAGATGGGTAAAAAAGCATAGTCAGGTTCTCATTAAACAACTACAGCCCAAGTACATACATGTTCTACATGTGTTTCACTAGCATACTCTTGCCTGCTGTGTTTTCCTCCATGACTATAAACAAACAAGTTTTGCCATGAATGTTTTACAGAATTTTCTTACATCCGTCTTTTATCTTAACGTTGCAGGATGCTGAACTCACCTAAACACTTGCATTCACATGCAAAAGACTGTTGTTTTCTGAAATAGTGTAAAACACAAAATGCTTGGGCAGAAGCCAGTGCACAAGATCATGCATCAATATCGAGCTGTAACAAACACAAATGTATTTGTATGTTTTTCTGGATTTGTTGCATGCTCAGAAGTAACTTTAAACCTGTAGCTTTATTGTTGAAATGCCGTCTATTTCTCTTTCATCAGGCAAACATTCATGTGAAATGCTAACCATACTCATGTGAGAGGCTCTGGATGAAGAAAGGTCGTTTAGCCGTGAACACAGGGAAGAAGAGGGACGAAGTAGCATAAGAACAGCTGTAGCATGTGCAGTGCACAGTCACAGCTCAAATGTTTTTAGAACGTGCATGTATCAATGGAAAATTCTGTAGCAGTAATGGATGTGTGCACACACATGCCCACCATTAAACCAACATTGCGCAGTATAGGCTATTCATCATCAAAATTACACCAGGAAAACAAGAGTATTTAGTTGTTATGCATCGGAAAACACAAATAATACTTTTAACAGTCCATAACTTTTAAAAGGACTGTCTTCTGTGAGCTCTGTTTTAGAGTAATAGAATCATCTAGGTTAGAAAAGACCTTCAAGATCATCAAGTCCAAACATCAACTTTACCCACGAAGTCCCAAACACTAAGCCAATGTCACTTGGTGCTGCAACCACATGCTTCTTACATACCTCCAGGCATGGGAACGCCACCACTTCCCTCGGAGTCCATTTCAATGCTTAACTACACTTTCCATGAAGAAATGTTTCCTAATATCCAAACTAAGACTCCCTTGGCACAACTTAAGGCCATTTTATCATATTCTATCTCTTGCCATCTGAGAAAAGAGACCAACACCCTCTTGACTGCAGCCTTGCTTTCAGGTAGTTGTAGAGATCGATGCCTAATTTTTCTCCCAGTCCAAATGGCCTCATTTCCATCTCTGGAAGCATAAGAGTAATCAGCAAAATCCCCACTGAGGGCTGCTGTGCAGGTGCTTGACAGATGAGAACTCTGTAAGGCATTTCAGAATATACATACACAGAATATTATGTACATTATATGGGAAAAAAAAATACAGTTTTGCATCTAAGTGTCTAAATACTGTGTTTCAGGACACAAACAGATTCCCTTCAATAGCCTGCATCAAATTTATACCCTCTACACAACTACACTGTGCAAGAAACAGTTGCTCATTAGGAGTTTTCCTTGCTGAAAATATTCATTGTCACCTGTGTACTACGATGCAAATGGCCAGATTTGGAGAACCACAGCTCTGGTGTTCCTATGATATATCCGTAACTAGCAAGGGACAAAATAGTTCAGAAACTAATGTTGTACGAAGAACTCTGCCTCTAGGTAACTCATACTTCACCAGTGAATTCTGTTAAGTATTTTACCAGGGCCAGACAGAAACCTCCAGCTTCCCAGTATATCCATATGCATGAGGTTTCTCCCTTGCTGCAGCAAAAGAAAGCAGTCTGCACCTCACCCACATCATTGCAAAGCCATGTGTTTCAGTGTAAGTGCACCACTTCCACTAGAAATTTAAGCTAAACAGATCAAATGATGTCTGGACATCACTAAGGGCACACAGTATTTCCTTCAAACTCCGCAGTGTTAAGAATAGACATGCATAAGAATAGACATAGCAAACTTCAGGACTGCTGCAAACTTTTCTGTCCTGTTTTCTGTATAACGCTATGTCATCTGGGGTTGCAGACTAGCACCAACAATAATTCCTAATTTGCCTCTAATCACATACAGGCAAAAGTATCTCAGCTAAATAAATCAAGATTAAAGACTCATGTACTAGCTTACACATTTTTGTTTTGTTGGGATTTTTTTGAGGAAGGAAAGATGAGGGGAAAGGTGCAAGATTTCCCATAGGCTGCTAATACGCATAGGCTATTAATTTCTCTTCACTGGCTGAAGAAAGAACTGAAGTGGAGAGAAGAAAAGAACTTTTCTGTATTAAAGCCCAAAAAGAATGACCTAGACACCTCCTTGCATACTATGTACACCATATAAGCAGGGATTTTTAGATAGAACTCTTGATAAATATAGCTGGTGGAAAAAATTTGATTAACACAGCTCAGAGCTGGCAGGGTTCCCTGCACTGAGGGCTGATTTCCTTGGACAGAAAAGTGTAGCACTAAATGCTGCAAGAGTGCTGTAAGGGAGTGGAGGGGGTCTGTGCAACTGCACTTCTTGCCAGTCAACAGAAACAGCCATCCGCCACTCCAGCCCAAATATATAACCTGGCAGAAGGGCAATAGGTATTCATACTTCAGCTGGCCTTCTACTTCAAATGACACATGCTTGTAAACAAATAAACAAACACACACATTTGTTTTTTCAGACTATGCCAAGAAGGAAAAGGAGACTTTTTCTTGTGTTGGCTAAAATCTCAATACGCAAAAAATTGGTCAAACTCTGATTGCCAAAATTACTAAAAATGCCTTGCAAAATTACAGCAAGCACCATCTGACGGCTGACAGAGGCATTAAACTGCACATTAACATTGACTTTGCTATGGCATTAACATAGGAGAAAAATGAAAAATTAGATCATTCCAGAGAGTAGACAGGAAAATGCACAGCTTTCTTGCATTGCCTACATGTTTGCAATGAAAACCACACAAAATTTGCCCGAGATCAGGTTTCATTACAAACATGAAACTTAGCTCAAGGGAAAATTTGCTAATGTTTGCATAACTATTCAGTCAACTGGGGCCCTGCCTCAAGCAGAGCTTTGTGATCTAAAGAGCCACGAGAAATGTGCAGTTTCACATCAAAACCAGGTGAAGCGGGGAAAAATTTGACAGTTTCATTTTGAACACTGAAAATATTTTAAAACAAAGTTCAGAGACAAACTCCATAACAATCATGCAGATTGCACAAACAGAAATGGACACCAAGGACAATGCACTGTAAAAATATTAAAAAAAAAAAAATCCATTTAAACTTGTTCCAATGAGCCCTGTCAGAGAAAAACCATCGGTTCTCACCCTCACAATACACCTGAAAGATGGGAGACCCTCTTATTTCAGTGTAGGTGGAGAAAAGAGGCACAACATGGTTACCCATGAGTAGCAAAGCTTGACTGTGAGCTTAGTTTCCCATCTCAGCATCCTTCCTCTCACTCAGATTTCCTTCTGCACGCAAAGCTAGTCACACACATGTGCCTGTTCCAGGTGGTCCACTAACTCCAAAGCCAACTGCAGAATTTTCAGTCTCACTTTGCACATATTCTGAGCAGGCTCCAACTGCAGTTACCTATTTGGAGGGGGACCGACTTTTTACATGGGTGGATAATGGTAGACAAGGGGGAATGGGCTCAAACTGAAAGAGGGGAGGTTTAGGTTGGACATCAGGAAGAAATTCTTCCCTGAGAGAGTGGTGAGGCACTGGCACAGGCTGCCCAGAGAAGCTGTGGCTGCCCCATCCCTGGCTGTGGTCAAGGCCAGGCTGGATGGGTTCCTGGGCAGTTTGATCTGGTGAGCTGGTGGCTGGCAGCCCTGTCCACAGCAGGGGGGTTGGAACTAGATGATCTCTGAGGTCCCTTCCAACCCAAGCCATTCTATGATTTCGGTTTCCGTACGTCTTCCTATCAGTGTCTGGTGCTTTCGTTCAGGACTTCCAAAAGCAGTTTGCATCCATGCTCTGCTTCTCTCTTACTGAGTCATTTTGGGCTTTCACTTCACTGCAGTTGCATTCATTTTTTGGAGATCTTTAGTGGTAGAAACATTAATAGACAGACTGATCTTAGAAAAAGCTTGCAGTACCACAGCTGCCCAAAACTTGTATGTAGCTTTGCTCAGCCTGTGTCTTTACACTGTGTCACTAATAGGGCTGTTGGAAAACACCCTCCCACAGCCTGTGCGACCAGAGGCTCTCCCTTAAGTGAAGAGAATAATAATAACAGTAAAATATATATTTTTTTGTGTCAAAATAGGATTTTACTTTGAGATAAGTAGCAGAAGTATGGCTTATTTTTATTGCAGTATGCAAAATTACAGTCAGACGCACAAACTGTCATCACTGCTGAGGAAGAGGTGGGGAAGAAGAAGAGGGGATTTTTTTGGCAGAAGGACAGGACTGATTTTCTGTTTTTACAGTAGACTAGTTATCTCAATATCAATATTCTGATGTGGAAAAAAAAAATCCCCATTTTACTGTGAAAACATAGCTTCTACCCTCCATTATATGAAGGCAATGGTGATAACAGTAATAGACACCATCCTTTGAGAGTAATTTACTGCTGGAACACAATAGCCTCTGCCAGTAAGACTGAAATCAAAAGTGAACAACATAAGAAAATCTCAGCTAAGACATACAGCTAAGAAGTTTTTCCTGACTCAGTCTGGTACCCAAGTTTAAAAACATGTTAAAAGGTCAAGTGCCCCAAACAGAAAGACCACTTGGCCCAGATTATAAACTACACACACATTGCTTCTGGCAGTACTGCAAGGGCTGCACCACATAGGAACAAGGAACACCATTTTTCAGAAGTATTTTGGAAAACCAGGGCAATAGTTACCTTACAGCTCAAAAAGTCTGGGGTATCACCAGCTCAGACTGGGACCTCCACACATAGAGTTCTAGCTCTGCTCCACAGAGTTAAACCCAAGCTGTCTTCCCCACCGTGATCAGCCAGGCCACCACACTAGTCCAGTTGCATATTTTCCACTTCCAACACCATCTCCACTAACTCTGGCAACTTTTCACCACTCTCTTTTGCATGGTGTAGATGTTCTTCATGCTCAGAAGAATAAATCAGTTCCAAAACAAGACAGACCCTGGCGCCGCGAGGGTGTTGCAACTTCAACAGATGCCCAAATTCTATTTAAAATGGGAGCCAGGGCCACCGACTGTCCTGATCTGCTTCCTCATTGTATCTCCGCTGCAACAGCTGGTAGATGCGCTTGTCTCTTGGCACCTAGCGTTCCTTTTGCAATGAATTGCTTTAATTCTGCCTCCTTCTTTATTCTGCACAGGATATCAGGTGAGTCTCAAATATCACCCAAATTTACTGGTCCATTACAGCCCACAGAACAGAGGTCCTGGTTCTGAAATTAAACCAAGTCTCAAAGTGTCCTACTGTAATCCAGTTTAGATCACATCCTGAATTAAAGGCACACGATTTTGTCGGTTGTGGTATCAATTAAAGGGGAAATGCCAGCAGCAACAGTTTTCCTTAACTGCTTCAAGAAATCTGCAGTGTTTCCTGAAACTTCAAAACTCCTGCTTTCTTTCCTACATTACAGCATGTCCGAGAGACTATCAAAAATAACCAAGTCTTCCTTGACACTTGGCAATGGCACCTGAAGTTTCTCAAGGCTAGTTCAAAAGCATACAGGCTGAGCAGACTATTTCAGTGTCATAAGACAATGCAGTGTCCAAAGGCAGACAAAGCCAGAGAGTGCATTTAAGCTTGGTCCTATCAGCAAAAGCGAGCAAGTAGCAGTCTGTAGATAACCACTCAGTGACCAGCTGTTTTAAAAGGTTTTATTAAAGTATTCTTCCGAGAGCCTTTTTTTCTCCTTTTCTTTTCCTTTTTTTTTTTTTTTTTTTTTAAACTTATCCTTAATAAGGGATAAGTAAATCACAAGTGCTGTTGGCCAACCACAGTCACATATGTTTTATGTATATAGGAGACGATACACAGAGGGTCATTTTGCATTATTGTAATTTCAGTTGATGGACTCCAGAAGTACAGGATCTATGATACGTCAAAAAAGAGATGAACAGGCAAGCTTAAAATATGCACTTGGTGCGATCTCTGTATTATGCGCTCTCACTCTCCCTGAGCGCTATAGGCCATCAGCCAAGATTTACACAACTCTTCTGGCAGTGAGCAGGTAAGGAAGAATAACGTTGAAATCCACCATCTTCTTTGGATAATTCCTTCCAGGTACTTTGGAAACAGCTCTGAGTGGCCTGCTTGCCATAGCTAAGTCACCAAGCAACTTTGACCATCACTTTTATAACACGAAGCAACTCAAATCAGCATCTCTCTTCCACCATGTTGTCATGTCTCTGACTTCACCTCTTAAAACACACTCCCTTCACCTACTCACTCCTTCCTTGCCACAGTACCAAGCAGTTCTATTTTCAAAGCAGAGGGAAGGGTCAAGAGACTGTCAAGGGTGGCATGCCACAGAGCTGACCTACCATCATTAGTATACATTTAATAAAACAATTATCTTCAAGGCTCTTTGTTTTCTCAGAATAGGAGATTGCAGCCAGCAGAGATCATTTATGAGAAACAATGCAATGAATAAAGGGGTGAAAATACACAGCTATTGGTGAGAAAACAGTGGGTTTGCTGCTGCCAAGAGAGGAAAAAAAATGCTGTGCTCAAAATTGAGGGGCTTCTTTTTATTATTATTTGTATGAATTCTAAGTGAGAAATCACTGTTTGTTATTATTTTGAACAGCCCACTGGCAACATTTCAAAGCTGCTGGTAAATATTTCAAAACCCATTTGAATAAAGTAACACAGATTTAAATTTAGCCTTTTGTTGTTTTGATCCTGCCAATCTTTTTTGTTCTAACTGTCTCTCCATATAAAAGCACCAACATTCAGGTCTGCATTTGTGGCCTTACTCATTTATCTTGCTTTGGAACAAAAATTCCATTTCTGGAGAATCAGCAACAAAAACATTGCAGCACTGATCTTGTAAAGACTCACACAGGCAACTGCATTGAAATAAAAATTTTCAGTACTGCATTGATCACGTCCATGAGCAAAATGCACAGGGACAGACTGTGACCTCACATTCAGGAATTGAATTGAAGGAAAAGTACAAGAAGGATCGTACCAAAGCAAGTCTTCCCCACACCACCCTAACAGGACAAGGGCCCATATTATAGAAAGCCTCATAACCTGTTCCAGCTGTAATCCCTTTTGTCAAGATTCCCAGCAGAAAGCACAAGAACTGGACGGAGCCCCTGTATCCACAGATGTCAGTCAGCCACCTGCTGTTAAAGGAGTCCTGTATGCATCTGGGTGATAGCCAGTTCACATAATTTCCACGCAAGCATTGTTATTACCTTATTTTTTCCTGCTTTCCTAAGCAAATATAATTCAGAAACATCCCACATGGTATTTTCTCATGTATAACCCACAGGTTATGGTAAATAGCAATCTGCATTTCATAGACTCATCTAGGTTGGAAAAGACCCTTAAGATCATCAAGTCCAACCACAAACCTGACCTATCAAGTCCCGTCAGTAAACCAGGCCCCTCAACAGGACATCCACGCATGTCTTAAACACCTCCAGATACAAGGACTCTATCACTTCCCTCAGCAGCCCATTCCAATGCACAAACACGCTCTCTGTGAAGATAGCCTTCCTAATGTCCCATCTAAACCTCTCTGATGCAACCTGAGACCATTTTCTTGCATCCTATCATGTCACCTGAGAAGAGAGACCAACACGCCCTCCTCACTGAAGCCTTGTTTTCAGTTAGTTGTTGAGTGCATTGAGGTATGATCAGTTTTGGAAGAGACTTCTGCAAGTGTGAAACATTTTTCGTGTTTGCTAGGGACGCAATGGGGAAATTTATCCCTCAGCTCCCTTTCTTTTGGTTTCCAGTATCTATAGCTCTGCCCTTGCTGTCCCCCAAATGCTCTCCTACTTCTCACCTCCTACTGCATTCTTGGTGTAAAGGTATTGAGGTAGAAGAAATCAGATACAAGACTTGTTTGCAATTTCTGCTAAAGAGCTGAGATCCAAAGGAAATGTACGAAAGTCACATTATATTTTATCTTATATGAGAGCAAATTCAGTCCATGTTTGCCTGGAGCAGCCGGGTAGCTGCAACCACAGCACATGGCAAAACCCACCATCTCCCGCTGTAACACAAGAAGTTGACAAATGGAGTAAATCCATACCTTCAAGCAAAAGTAATTATAGAGGAGGCAGAGATTTGCCAAAATGGCTTTGATTCTGTCATGTTAGCAACATATACAATGACATGGCATACCTCTTGCAACATTAAAGTGGCCAACCACCACCATTATGAACTTCACAATCTAACACAGGGTATGAAAAGTAGGCTTTCCACTCCAACAAAACGTCTGAATATAAGCAGCTGCATAGTTTCTTAATCTTTGGTTTGACTCTGGGCAACATTTGAAAAATGAAAGGATCACAACTATAAACCTGGATGTCACAACAAAGAGTTTGTCAGTAAGCAGCAATCTGGCAAATCTGACAGACCTGTCTGATAACTACAGTAAAGTGGGAAATGAAATCTCCTTGCAAATTATTTGCAGAACTGGCTGCATGAAACTTGTCTTGCTGGTGTCTGTATATGTTTATGTGCATGTGCATACATCATTTTATACATATATATATATATCAAATATATCAAATCAGTAATCTACATGTTTATCAACTTTATTCTCAGCCACAAGGATCCAGCAAGTGGTGAGACATTGTTAGATAAACCACCAACATTACAAAGAAAAGTAACTTAAGTTTATTTAAAGTGAAAATCTTGCTCAGACTTTTCAATCATGTTTCTCCAAATTTGGAGATAATTTTTTGCACTCACCCTCTAACAAACAGAGAAGCCTAGATGACAGATTGCACTGAATTATTTTTAAGCATACTGGGATTTTTTTCCATGCTCTGAACCTACAGTGTGAACTGTGCCTGAGAACTGTTTCAACTTGCAGAACTCTGGGTGTAACTCAGCACTGCTGCATTGACACTGTGCTGCCCTCTGCTACAGGGAGAGTGGGGAAGGCTTTGTACCAGCTCTGTCCTGCATCACACCACAAGCAAAATTCACTCACAACTGTTATTACTGAAACGTAAAAAACTGAAAAGTAAAAAGCCTGAAAAGCAACAGTTAAATCCCTCACCAGTATAGGCACACAATCATAGGTGTTAGTCAGCTACATTTATTCTGAAAATCATAGAATCATAGAATGGCTTGGGTTGGAACTTTAAGGAATATATGTTGGCTTATTTCTTCACTTCAGATACTGCCTCTGCCATTCTGTTTCTCTTGTAGCAACTGTAATAGCTCTCGCACTACAAGTAAACAAACTTGTGCTGGTAAGTACTGCACCAAAAATAGAGGTGGATAAATCTAAGCACAGGAATAGTCCCACAGAGGTCAATGAAACAACCTGCCTTCACCAAGTTTGGTAGGAATGGTGCCCTAATGTTCATCCATCTTCACAGCAACTAGAAGTCTCACAGGATCATTTTCACAGAATATACCCCTAATTCTTTCCTTCGGAAGGAGGGGAGGAAGGGTGGAACAGACACTGGGAGGATGTAGAGAAGAGGGATTGTGTGTATGTGAAAAGATGCTTTTTGCTTTAGATGCTTAGATGCCTCTAAACTTCTATTTACTTCCATGATACTCAGTTGAAGCTTAAAATGTAACCATGACTTGGATTTGTTTTTTCCAAATTACTACTAATAATAATTCTTACTATTTCTGATTATTTGTATCTACAGACAAGTAAATCAGTATAACAATAATAATATAACCATGCTTTATTAATGAGGCTTTAGATAAAAGTCCAGTTCCATACTTTGCCTGAAAAACCATGCACAGAACAAACAAAATTCACCAGTTCTAATCTGCAGCTTCATGACAGCTTTTAAAAACCACATTGTGCGTAAGAAATCTGCAGTAATGTCAGGTACATCTTTAAATCTGCTGATCTCCATTTAGATTTCAAGAGTGATTTGCATCAAATATACCTGCTGAACAGTACGAATGCATATATTTTGAAAAAGTTACAAAACTTTTCCCCTTTTCCAATTCAGTATTGGATGTACATATCAGCTTTGTACTACTGCTCTGCTATCATTAGGAATACGTTCCTGGTTTATTTCCCCATATCACAGTGGGCTGCACAAACTCACACAGTTTCTGGCACATCTACCAAAGTCTCAGAATGACACGGATCTCTAAATCAAAAAACGTGTGATGTGTTTTTAAAATCTTGCTCTGCTGTATTTATTATTGCTGGATTACACCCTCTTTGTGTGTTTCATTATGAAATACAAAATGCCCATGTAGGTCTAATCATGTAGTCTATCTAGTAAGCAAAATTCAGAGGAAGGCAATAAAGGTTGATATTAGAAAATGACAACAGCATAAGAACCACGGGGAACTTCCCCCTGAATTTCAGGGCCTCTTGGCAACTCTAGTAAGACTGAAGATGAAAATAAACTGGATCACAAACCTCCGAAAAGTGGAGTTTTAAACCTTTACTCAGGCTCAACAGCCTTAAGTTCTTCCATTCATTTCAAGAGTATCTATAAACCTGCACCATAAAATTCTGCTGTTTGAAGAGAGGAGTCCAAGTCTCACCCACAGAGATCTCATGCACATGCTTGAGAAGCAAAAATAAGACTTTTTAAATGACAAAGGCAATAAGTAGGGAAAAAAAAATATCAAAAAGAGTGTAGAGATCCATGGATCTGGGATCAATGGAAAAGGCTGTTCGTTAAGGCTTCAGCAAGCATAACAGAGGTGGCCACATCCCATGGATTTCAAGCAGGAGCTCTGTGGGGGCTCTGTCAGATGAGTGGTGGCAGGACCTTCCCGACACAGCAGCTGTGTACAACCTCAATGCCCAGCTTTAGGAGGGACGCAAAAACAGCCACCACTGCCCTGCCCATGGTAGGCCTGCACTACAGCTGGGCCCACTCTACAGAAGCTTTGGGCCCTACTGTCTCCTGCTTTTCACACACTCCTGGTTCACTGGGTTCACTGACGTGGGTCTTGCAACTTCCCTCATACAAGAAATAAGCTGCTTCCAGGGCCAGGCACATAGGTCATCCCTGAGGCAGAGACTCTTACTGTTCTCTACAAGAATTTTGTTCAATAACAAATCTTATGATAACTTATTTCAAGGCCTCATTACAAGGCCTGCTGGTTAGAGTTCCACAGTTTCTTATGATAGCTAAGCATCTGGTCCTTTAACATTCATTTGATCAGATGAATCAACTAATGAATCAAGTCATCAGCTAATGACTTGGTGGGGAGGGAGGTGCAGTTGTAGTTGTTGACCATTTGTAAGGATTCTTTTTCCACACCAGTATTGCACACAACAATCTTTTGCTCAGTGCAAGGTAGGAGACAGCATGAGACTTCAAACTGCATCGAGTACACAGCCTGTCTTGTGGCACCACCAGTGCATGCTAACACATACATTTCTGTGAAAAAAATTCTTCTTTCCAGTTTGAAATAATAGGAATAAACCGACTCCAACTCTGTGGTCAGAAGCCTATCTGAATAGACGAGCAAACGACATCATGGTTTCCTGCAGCTGTCATTGCAAGAATAGACTTACTTCATAAAGTCAGCATGGTAATTGTCTTTTTCTTTTGAGGTCAAGCGATAGCAGCTCTCTAACATTTTTAGACTATTGCACCAGGCATCTTCGCTATTTCAACAACACAAGAACAACTCCCTGTGCAGCTCCTCTTCTGTCAGATCTAAATGATGTATTTTCTTGTTCATCTAAACCCCTTGAACTAGTGAAATTTTTGCATTATCTTAGTAAATTTGTTACAATTATTAGGCAGCCACAGGAGAAATGAACATGAAGTTTGCACAAGTCTGTTTACAGTCTGAAAAAGACTGAAATTCTGATTTCTAGAGTAAGGCAAGGGGAGCCAATGACACAGCATACAAACTAACAATACATACTAAGCTACCATAATGCCTTGCTGCTACCATAATTCCAATAAACTTGCAGATGTTTGAAAGAGGTCAAAAGATGAGAAGTTCAGTCTCTCTAAAAACAGTAAGTAAGAGTCTGTGAAGGAGCGACTATATTCCAGCAAACTGCCTCTCACAGCACTCACACAACCACATTCACCAGTTTTCAGTACTAAACTTTTTTCTTCCAGCACCTGACCACCTAATGAGTTGGAACATGGAGAAGTGTACTCACAACCTGGTATGGCAAATCTATCTTTATCTTGAACGTAAAGCTTTGTCCAAAATGGTGATAGGAATTTGCTGCAGATGCTATAACTAGGCAACTTTAGTCTGTATAGATGAAAAATATGAATAATATAATAGAACCTAGAGATATGGATTGGTTTGTTACAGATTCAGATTCTCAGCATGAAATCCATTTGAACACATCAAATAGAATTCTCACTTTCTCCCATCTTCAGATTCTTCCCACCTTGATATTTTATGCCTCTTTAAGACAGGAACAGTATATATACACTACATTCTCCTCCCATGTCTAACCAATCCATCATCCCACTGCATGCATCTTTTTCCAGAGACAGTATTGCAGGGCCCATCAGCCTCAGCATCTCATAATCCAAGTTCAATAATAAATACCATGTGCCAGATTGCATCCCATTTTTATTCAGCATCAGGCCTCCACACAGAGGTTAATCTAGATGGTTGCCAAAATTAATGCTGAGCAAGGATATAATATGTACAGAATGCAAGCACAATTGTCAGATAATTCTTCAAATTAGATCAGTCTAGCATAGGTCAAGAATTAAGTATTTGTGACAATTCTCAGTATCACTATTTAACACTCTTCACCCTAAAATTAAACAGGATTGCAGTTGCCTTGACATGTTATTACCTTTATAAAGTGGTAACAGAAATGACAAAGTACACAAGGATTTGGAGATGCAGATTTTTTTTTTTTAGTTTAACTCCTAAATCCAAAAGACATTTTTATAAGCAATTTTTAAACTGACAAACTCATTTTTGATCCACTTGGTCTTGAAAGAAGCATTCTATTAACACTTTGTCTCTCTGTTTCCTTGTATACAACGTCTGCTTTTATGGTGTCAATGGGCACTGCTTTTGGACATGTCCAGTGAATCAGCATACATGGGGGGCATCAGCTGTAACTTCTGTAAACTAGTAGCTTACATATTGACCAAAATGCACATGGAGCAGTATTTTTCAGGAGTTCAACTGTTCATTAACATGGCTACTCTAAGAATTTGGGCAATTGTTAATAAAATAATAAAAATATTGACCTTCAAAAGTCTTCAAAAGTTCATCCAGGTTACCCCAAGGCAAGTGGAGCTTTGTATCTTTCTTGACCAATGTTTATCTAACCTATTAGGATTTCTGCCACTGGAGGTCCTTTACAACTTCCCCAGACAATTTGTACCAGTCCTTTACCTTCATTCTGTCTCTAGCAGCAGAAAAATTGACCTGAGCTTTCTTTGTGCTAGTTCACACCCATTAACTCCCTGTCCTAACTACCAGGGACATGGTTATCAGATTGATTCTTCCCTCCTCGCAGTTGCTTGGTACATACTTGAAAACTATATTTTTCTCTCTTATTCTTCTCTTAGGTAAATTAAGAAAGTCCATTTATTTCAATCTTTCTATGCAAGTTTTTTTGGGATTTCTTTTTGTCTCCACCCCCCCCCCCCCCCCCCCCCCCCCCGCCCCCCCCCCACCACCATCCC
>VXAV01004086.1:180665-191008 GCA_013399715.1 Alectura lathami
ACAACTATTTTAGTTCTTCTCCTGGGAGACCTATTTCTGCATCCAAAACTGGAACCCAGGAGGAATGCAAGATCAGAAAACTCATACTATGCAGTTTGCAAAGCTGTGTCTTTTTACACCCCTTTATATCATCTACTTTTTTTCCTCCTTGCAATCCTGTGATGCTGTTGGTTTCTGTTCAGCTGTGGAGCCATGCCAGAGCCTGTCTCTTTTCTGCTGAACAGCTACCTACATTATTCTCTATCCTGCATCAGTACTGTTTTCTGACCACATCAGCCTGTCTCCTACATTTATTCCCACTGAACTGTACCCCATTTCTTCAAAGTATTTCTTTGATTAATCAAGATTATTTCAAACTTTAGTCATTCCTCAGCAGGTTCAGTTTGGGTGTTATCTACCAACTTGAATTACAACATCCAGATTTATTAGCAAGCTCCAGAGAGACATGCACATGGCCCCTCTCAGGAGGATGTTATTTTGACAAAATCATTTTTAACATCCTCCTTTCAATTATTTTGT
This sequence comes from Alectura lathami, assembly GCA_013399715.1. Lineage (NCBI taxonomy): Eukaryota > Metazoa > Chordata > Aves > Galliformes > Megapodiidae > Alectura > Alectura lathami. The sequence goes on from VXAV01004086.1 coordinate 181,185, forward strand.
CACTGTCTGGAATGATCCCATCTTTACCCTGTCTCCCTAATTTTCTTATGAGGATATCATATAAACAAGAGTCATAATTCTAGCAAATTCAAGTATCTTTATGTTATGCAGTACCTTTAAACTGTATTTGGCCTTCCCTCCAATAGCCAGCACACAGGGAGAGAAAAATGCCTCTGAAATTGAACTTTTCAACAGAAGAAGTACAGACTTGAACTTGTGGTTACGTCTTCAGCAACAATACTGCAAAAGCCACCTTAGGCCCTCTCAGCTCCAGGCTGCTCACTAACACCTTCATACCACTTAGCACTAACTGCATGCATCGCTTGTGTGTGGCAAACAGGATCTGAAAACCAAACCATCCAGACACCTCTGCAAACACAGGACAGTGGAATGCATTATAGTTCCTGCTGCCACAAAATAATTCCTGAAGTATACAAGTGTTTTAATGTCAATGTGAAAGTCAAATCTAAACTCCTGAGATGAATCTTCTGGTGATTTTAACTCAGTTATGGATTTCAAACAGAAATAATGAGATGCTAAAGCTGTAGACATTCATTTTGTCAAGAGCTGAGCAAGCTAAAAGTAGAAGCATCTTGCAGTGCTCATCACCATCTGCATGCTGGCAGTTACTGATCTAGAGATATATTGTCTTGAAAGACTCACATGAGCACAGCTGCAAGCAAAGCCAGCCAGTTTCTTGTCATGTGCCAGTGAAGAGCTATGCACACTGCAGTTCCCAACTGCTGGACCATGCTGAGCTATTAGGGACACTACTGTTTTCACCTAATATAGCTAGATCCAGAAAAGGTCAACCTGCTTACAATCAATTTTTCATGAATCTGGCCTCAAACCAGCTTCATATGTTACTTCAACAGACAATTTGAATCCAAAATTCACAAAGCATGAGCTTCCCTCTGCTAGGATAATGTATTTTAGACCTCTACAAGGTGAGATCACAAAGTCTGAGAGATATGCTTCAGAACAGATATATCCTTCCACATAGCTTAACGCTCATAGCATGGCTTACCTGCGTGTACACAGGACCCAATCCAGAATGGCGTCTTCACACATCCTTGACCTAAGCACATTCCCTTTCAAGCTACAAGACAACTCTCATACTTTAATTTTAACTCATTGCCAGAAAGCAAATGATACCACTTGTTCCTTCTTAATGTGGCTGTCTCCCTGTCACTGGATTAAACCATTAAGTTATGCTGATGCATCTAACAGCAGTGACTGAAACACTTATTTGCCTTCTGCTATTTTGGACATGACAGCATCTATTTTTCAATCAAGTTTCCATTCATAATTAGGCTCCCAAGATGCAAGTTCAATGTTCTCTATTTGATTATTTTAATAGTCCCTTGTATAAGACAGCCAAGCCTATTATTACTTTTATTTCTGTGTGTGAAAAAGGCAAAGACTCATGAAATAGCTTACATTCCTAGAGCCCATTGCCTTTGGGCAGAAGTTCTCCTGATCATCGACACTGGCAACAATAGACAGTATTGTAAAAATAGCGTGTATGCATGCAGCACAACAGACTGGCTAGCCATCTTAGGACAAGAGAAATGCAGCTCACTCTTATGGCTTCAGCAATAGTCTGTGCCAGCTTAAATCTCCAGCAGAGGAATTTAAATGAATGTTGATAACTGGCCAAGTAGACTCAACCTTCAGTGATGGGATGAATTCTTATTACTATTGCTGGTTCTGTCTATAATAAAGATGGAAGATTATTTAGTAACATATGGAAAAGCATTATAGCCAAAAATAATTGCCAGTGGGCAACATGCTGTCACCTCCTTCCAGTTCATTGCTTCACTTCACCCATGACCCGGAGGAGTAATTTCTCCTTCTTCAACATAGCAGCGGTTTAGTTTCCATGCTTATTAATGTCTGGTGCCTCTTAACAATTACAGTTCTCAGCAAATCCAAAAGCTGTACAACATGCTAACATCTGCGAAATTCTATGTCTACCATGGCTGTGAGGTACTAAATTCTCACTTTACATTAGATTTGCTAAATGAAATGATACAACACATTTGGCTTTTAAAACAAATTTACGAAGATGGGATATTCTGTTTGCCATGAAGAAAATAAGACAACAAACAGGAAAAGTCATCCTGTACTGGCACAGAATGACATGGACAATGCAATTAAAGAGCATCTAATGTACAAAGTCCAAATTCAAACTTCCCAAAGGTAATCATGCTCACATCCTCCATGAACTGGAGCCAGTTGTGAAGTTTACATCTCCAGTGAAATACAAAATCAGGGAATATCTGAATCTATGGCTGAATTGAAAGCCATAAATAGAACAATTAGGTCTTTCATACTTACAGCTTTTAAGATTTTACCAGCTGTTAGTTAGACAATTAAGGAAATGAGACTTAGACATGACCATCACCAAACTGTCCATTCTCCTACTCTCTGTGTACCCTTCTCTTTCAGCTTTGAATAGGTGTCCAATAGGCTAGCCAACTTCAAGTTTAAAAGCTGGATAGAAGACTTGAGATCAAGTTGAGGGGTATGGGTTGAAGGAGGTGTCTAAGATTATATTTAGCACCCTCCACTTGAGAAAAATCAGGCAGAAACCTGAAGGAGCAGGTCCATCTGACATCTGGAAAATCAACACACACATCCTTCTGAACTAGCANTTCCTCAAGAAATAACTTAGTTAGCAAGGTTATCATTTAAAAAGATTATCAGAATCACCTTAAAAATGTTATGGATTGAATGACTCTCTGAAACTCAACAATTCATAGCAATGTGTTGTTTTTTTGTTTTGTTTTGTTTTTTAATAAATAAATAAATAACTCTGCTGAAGATCAAGATTGGAAGATTTCTTCCTTTTTTTTTTTTTTTTTTTGTTAAGGCTTCCTCTAGTTCCAAACAGAAATAATTAAAGGAAGTCTTACATAAGAAATCTGATTAGGTGATCCCAGCAGTCCTTTCTGTCTTCGTAACTCATGGATCTGCTTCCAGGCAGCAGAAGAATCAAGAAATAGAGTCACAACGATCATTTTGAGGATTCATATCAAAGAAAAACTGCTTTGCAGACTTCTCTGCAAGCAAAAGCTCATGTAGAAAAATGGTAAATATCAAAGAGTTGCCAGATTATTTAAAAGAAAATCAGAGTGAACATTTGTTTACATGCTGGGAGGATGGAAATATAGGCCTCCTACTTTGTTGTTGTTGTTGTTGTTTACTTTTACTTCAAACCAGACCAGCTACTCCATTATGCCAGCATACCTCCACATATACCTATCCCTTCTGTTGAATTTTACATTCACTTACAGCCTGCTCGTCTATGCATTTACTAAGTGGATCCATGGTGATCAGTATGCTGGTGTTCACATACCATCTGTTATCTCAAAGGAGGAATAAATACTTTCTTCCCATATGACCAGAATCAGTACTTACAGATCTGTAGTTGTACTGAGATACTTAAGGGCAGAAAAAGAGCACACAAAACTGCCACCTCTTCCTGATAATGATGCAATGATTCAGTACAAACACTCACTGTCATGTTACATGGAAGGAAAAGACATTGCATATGAGTACAAGTGTTACTAATGCACGGAAAAACATGAGACAGGGATAAACCTTGTCTTTAGTATACCTACTTGAGGAAAGAACAAAGGCTGCTCTGAATTCAGAGCTGAAGATGCCATTAAAGCTAAATTCTTCTTGGCAGTAATTTCCTATATCCCTAATATAGATGCAAGGCTACACATCTCAGTTATTTTTTTTTTCTTCTGTTACTTCAAAATTCTTCCTTGTCAAGCAATCTGACCTCTTCAGAACAGGAAAAAAAAAAAAAGGGGGGTAAAGAACAAGATATTTTTAGTGTTCCTAAAGGAGCTTCTTCCAAATGTCATTCATTACAGAGCAACGTGAAATCATCTCTCTGGATGCTCATTCCAAAATCTAGGACAACGTGAATAACCTCAGCCGCAGCCCACCCCAGAGATATGCTGTATTCCCTGCTCCAGCATAATACATTCAATTCAGGATAGTTTGTTCCTCAGCCAAGGGACACAGCAACATAATTTACTATTTCCCTTGTGAATATCCAATACAGAATAAAACTGATCTGCTGGGGAAGTGTTTTGAAAGTCTAGCCTGAAAGCATATCATCTGTTTCCTGGAGCTTCCTTCCAAAGATTTGGCAGCTAATTTTACACCATCACAACCTTGAAGTCTTTAAAAAAGTCAGGAGGGTGAGAGTGAATTAAATCACTTATAAGGCATGAACAACAATATTTTTTTAAATTGAATCAACAGTTATATTCATTACCCTTTGTTGCAAAGCACCCAAAAGAAAGCTAAGATTGCTAGGTTGAAAATATCATTATAATCATTCTTCTCTTACATTTATGTAAGATCTCATCTCAGTCTCTTACAGCGCTTTTTGTTTCATACCAAATCTCCACTTATCAGTTTGAAGGAAGCCAAATGAATAGTATTGTGTAGCAATAATGTGACTCATCTTCTCCATCATCCTCTTCATTTCTCTCAAGTTTATGTCTATTTTCTGATATATTAGAAGCACTGCTACATTGCAAATTGCACAAAAGCAACAGTAACGTCTGGGTTGGCATTGCTTATCTGTGGTCTTTCTCAGCTCCTCCCAGCTGTTCCATACTGGAATTATGCAAACTGGCATCAAATGGAAAAGTAAGTTTTTGTTTCTTCAGACGCTGGACATTCAGCATAACTAGATAGCTCAGTGCTCTTTACCATTAACAATACTTTCCGAGGGACAGGCATCTATAAGCACAGACACGTCCCTCCAGAATTAATGGCAGGAGTAACTTTTTGTGAGACTTTTGGGCAACACTGGGAGGGATCTACCTCTGAAGCTCACTCCCTTCCACTTTGGATCCCAGTATGAGAGTTATTGGTCCTGAAGACCTGTGATTGTACAAGGGGACAGAAAAGAGGCAGAACACACCTATTGCACTCAGGATTATTCAGGTGAAGGATAATGCCAGTTCAACGTTCACTGATGCTGCTTTTCCTGTCCGCAATAGGGCTCTGATCCCCAGTGAAATATCCATAAGCAGAAGTAGGACATTTAGTACTTTTTAGGATCTGCATCTAGGCTTTTAGCTTCCTTGTAGTTTTCTGTACTGTGAATGTTTAGATGGTTTACAGAAGTGGACTAACTTTCAATGCAATTAAGTGTGCAGAACTAGACAGGAATAGGGGTGTACAGAAAAAAAGATCTCGTATGGTAACAAAAACAGCTGTAATGAGGGCATTGTAACAATGGCAGGTCAAGTCTACTTCCCTTTTATTCAGTATGACTCAGCTACCCATGTCTGACATTCACAGTAGAGACATCTCAAATTACTAAAATTTGGACAGGAAAAAAAAAGAACAAAAGCAAATAAAACCCAGAATAGAAATTCAGAGTCATAATGCAGACTTTGCCAGAGATTTATATTTCATTGATTTCCTCCTATAAGGGGACGGGGGAGAGAGACAAGAGAATTATAGTACTTACTAGTATGTATCCCTGGAGGAGGATGCAGTTCTTAATGAGTACCTTCATTCACTGTGGAAGGTGTATAAAGATGTGGATTTTCTTATCCATTCATTCTATCATCTGTAAAATTATCCTCCTTCCGTTGCCACTTATCCTTTATGTTGTCTGCAATTTTCTATTTGTTCCTAATTTCCCTTCTTTAGCTCTCTATTCTGCCTTGATTTCTTTTTACTTTTCATATTTTAACAGGATAGAGAAAATTCACCCAGTTTCCCACTTCTTATGCACCCCTGTGTATTTGATGACCACTATATGAACATAGAAGTCTGAGCCCACATTACCATCTACCTACAAAAATCACCTGAATGTACAGTAAGTCATGGCAATTGCATTTTTGCCTTTACCCCAACCCCCTACTTTTTTTTTTTTTTTTTTTTAAACTATGCAACTGCTTTAAATTGGTTTTGCTTACAGAATGCATAAAAGAGCCCTGTGTGGTACATTACATTTAGAGCACTGCAACTATTTCGTTATTCATAACCAAACCTGGAATGCACACCCATGGGGGGAAGAAGTGTTGCCAAGATAGTGCAGCCCCTTTGAAGCATTGCATAACCCATACTTGATGTTCAGATAGTTTAAGCAGAGGTTCTGTGTGTCCACTGTCCAATCTCTTAAGTGGTGATAAAGCTGACACCTTTGAAAAGGTCCCTTTCTATCCACATATCATAGAATCATAGAATGGCTTGGGCTGGAAGGCACCTCAGAGATCACCTAGTTCCAATCCCCCTGCCGTGGACAGGGCTGCCAGCCACTAGCTCACTAGATCAAACTGCCCAGGAACCCATCCAGCCTGGCCTTGAACACAGCCAGGGATGGGGCAGCCACAGCTTCTCTGGGCAGCCTGTGCCAGCGCCTCACCACTCTCTCTCTCAGGGAAGAATTTCTTCCTGATGTCCAACCTAAACCTCCCCTCTTTCAGTTTGAGCCCATTGCCCCTTGTCCTACCATTATCCACCCGTGTAAAAAGTCGGTCCCCCTCCTGCCTGTAAGCTCCTTTCAAGTATTGGAAGGCCGCAATGAGGTCTCCCTGGAGCCTTCTCTTTTCCAAGCTGAACAATCCCAACTCCCTCAACCTTTCCTCATAGGAGAGGTGCTCCAGCCCTCTGATCATTTTGGTGGCCCTCCTCTCAGTGCTTTGTTTTTTATAAACATATTTTAAAGCTCCCAGCCAGTGCTGGCAATGTTTGTTAGCATGGACAAGGCCATGGTAAAACTTGGGAAGGAGATGGTGGTCATTCCATATCAGGAAAATGAAACCTAGCTTGGTCCAAACAATTTCTTCATTTAAAAATAAAAATAAAAATTGTTTTATATCATCCTGCAATTGGATAACAGTTTTCTGTGGCTTTGTTTTGTTTATTTGTTTGTTTAATAATAGCTATGACCTTTTGACAGTTTTAAGCATAGAGTGGAGACAACTTAATCCAATGGTGGTATAGTTTTAAGAGCTGTCTGCCTCAGCAGTAAGTGATCTCATCCTCAGCCCTGTGCTTAAAAATGGATCAGCATCTAGTGCAAGCCAAATACCTCAATAAGGGCCTGTAGAGTGCATAAGAAGAATATAGTGTCAAAGATGACAACTCAGACAAAGCGTGAGGCAGGAAGAGGAAATGCTGCAAAGAAGGTGAAATGAGGAAGACTATCACTTGTAAATTGGATTTACAGCCCTGAAACACCTCCAGCCAGAAGTAAACTGCACCTGCCTTTTATCACAGACTAGAGCTGACTGTGCTATTAACAGAGTCCAGCAAAGCAGAAGTTTTCTTCCTCCCACTACAGAGGGGTAGCAGCGGAAAATATGATCAGAACTGTTAAAATGCTTAAAGAGGATCAGGGATACCAGTCAGAACACCTCAAATATTTAGACAAGATAAATTAATTCTAGTCAGCAGGGACCAACTGAGTTTTCCATAGACAGCTTTAGCAATGTCAAATGGCTCCAAGAGCTAAAAGAAGAGAGGCCTGAAGGTGTGAAACATGATAGAAGATCCAAGACTAGAAAAATGACAGCACAGGAGGACACAAGGAACTGCGAACTGATGAGTATCCATCTGTATTTCACACAGGTGATGAAACAATTTATGAGGAGGTCTAGAATGCTCATTTCCCAAGTCTCAAACAGAAAAGGTCACCAGTAACACTGAAAGTCATGTAATCCTACACGTCAGACCAGTTCCTAGTGTTTTACTTCCACGCAGTCGGACAGGCCTGCTGTGGGTGGCTAAGAAAAGCCTGCACTGGACACCAGCAGACACCACAAGCCTGAAGAGTGATGTGGGCTAGGGAACATTGGTACAGTTTTTCCCAGGAAGGAACCAAGCAACATTAATCTAAACTCCTCTGTTGACTGGGTCACAAGATACATCCATAAGACTACAGCATTGTATACTCGTACCTTGTGCATACACACACAAGTACAGGATCCTTTAAGATCTTACTTCAGCTCATTAGTACTCCCATAAATAGACAAGGGAAATAATTACAAGACAGACACAAAGCTTTTTGAAAGAAAGTCACAAGCACTAGAAATGTGAATGAGACCAAGTTACAGAAAGACTACTCAGCCCAACCCCAATCATCCACTGTCAATCGGCCTGGGATAATCCCACAGCAACAGTTGCCCTATCCTAGAATAAGCCATGCAGGTGGAAAACAGCACATGCCACATATACGCTGAGGGAACTTCATGCACCTGATACCTCCAAAGGAGGTTCCACATTCAGGCATTTGCAAGAATCAAAACAAGCACTTCAAGGCCTGACTCCCTCTGTATCCTGAACCTTTGGCCACCAGCTCCTTCTCTCCCAGGGCCAAAGCATCGCAGTGGGTAATGGCATCACCTAGACTTTATTTTTTGAAGATTCAGTTAAAATTTTTATTGTATTCAGGGCCATGCCAGTGCTTTTAAATGTCTGGAGTATCCTTCATAACTGGATCAAAGCATTGTTTTAGGAATAATACATACTCAAGTCATGACCCTGAAGTGGTTTCTGCAACACTTCAGGATCAACCTGTTTAGTGGGCTCAGAACTACACTGCAGTCAGGTACTCTTTTTTACTTTATTTCAAAAAGCCACAGAATGCTTACACTGATTTCCAAATTAACATTTTAAAATCTTGTTTTGCTCCACATCCTCAAAATTATGTACATCAGAATAAAGAGAGAAGCTTTTTATTTTTTATTTTTTGAGGAAAAACAACACAATAACTATATTTAAGCTCCATCTGTCCCAGTAAAGGCCCAGATTATACTTGATGGCTGTGCAGTGCTGTGTAGGTTATTGTGGCAACTCATGATCTATGGACACACATGGATCCATTAGCTAGGGGTGTCTTCAGTTCCCTCAGCTTTGTAAGAGCAAATACATGTGTCTGGGTTTGCGTATGCTGCATATAACGAAGTTCATGGCCAAGCCCAGAATTCATTAAACAGGAAATTCCTAGGGGCCAAATCTCAAAGCTGTTATTCAACCCTATACTGCGCCAAGAGTCTTTTTTGATTCCGGCACGGTTCTATGAACCAAAACAAGAGTCTCCTCTCACGAAATCCAGGGTTCAGCTCAATGACCTACAGTTATTTTTCTTCCTTAAGTGAGGGCTGCTCCAGGCTTTGACCCCCTATGATCAAGGTAAGGATGTTTATCCATTTGAGACTAACACGCTCTACAAGAGCAAAAGCTAAACACAATCTTTGTCTTCCCCTATTTCACCATAAGGTCTCAGGAAAACTGGTACAGCACAATTTTGAGTGCAAAGCAAAGCAAAGAACTACACTAGGAGAAAATATAATACATATGACTAAGATTGTATCTTCTGGAAAAAAAAAACTTTTAACCCTACTATGCTGCATTAACTGATCATTAGTTTCAACAACTCAAGCACATTAATAACTCTGATGTTCAATCTGCAATGCTTCATGCTTTATTCTAGACATTCTCCCTCTATAACAATTACACAGCTTACTCGCCAGTCTGGATGTCAGAAGAGCAAGAGTAGTGATTTTCAGAGCAAACTTATATAGAGGTAAGTGGAAGCTTTCAGTCAGATTCCAAGTAGTCCATAAAATATCCCAGTAGGGAAGACATCACACTGTTAGCAGAACCAAATTCTTACTGGAGCAGTATGAAAAATGAATGATGCCTTTCAAGCCACAGCAAATGTTTTACAGACTTCAGAAAGAATGCAGGTGAATCAACAGTAACTACTTTAAAATACTCCCTTCTAACTACCTCAAATAATATTGAATCAGTCTTACAGATTCTTCACA
>VXAV01004086.1:204000-219602 GCA_013399715.1 Alectura lathami
AACCTCAGGTTGAGAGGCAGAGCGTTTACAAGACAGTTATTTTTCTGGGTATTTGCTAGTTTTGTATTTTGAGCAACAGAGTCAACAGAGTTCAAAGTTAGGCATAGGAAATACCCCACAAGCTCTCTAATGTTAGGTATCCACTTGACACGTGGCTCAGGGCTGAGATACTGCTTTTTATCTGCCTCCCTGTTTATTTGGGTTATTTCCTATTCAGAAGGGGTTCAACTTTTCTGCAGGCAGCTGGATGGATTTCTAATGTTACCATGGTATTACTGACCTTTAACACGGGGCTGTTAACATGACCTTTGCTTCTTTCCATTTCTACAAGGATGTTTCAATGTAAATAGTTTGGAAGCCAAATAGCACCAGGAGATTCTTCCTCTTGGAGACAGGAATGCAGCGAGCCCGGCGTGGAGTGGAACAGAGAGAGCTGCAGGCTGAGAGCCGAAGCTCACAGCAAAAGAGAACTGAAGAAGGATCTGGGAAAGAGCTCTTTTCTGCAGCTGAAAGATAGCTGGCAACTGACTCTTAAAGCACTTGAATGTACCTCTGATCTGCCCCATCTCCAAAGGAAGCGCACCGGAGATTGCTCACAGTCGCAGAGGCCCAAGGCAGGCTTTGCAGGGCAGAACATCTGATAGTAGTTTGAGTGGGGCAACAGAGCCTTAGGATGAAGAAATATGGGCGATGTTGCTTAAGACTACTATTGTAACTCCCAGGATTTTGAAAGTCTGAAATGCTGCACAAACAGGGAAGATGTTAACTTTTTTAAAAAAAAAATATATATTTTATTGTACACCAACTAAAACTATACCAGACAACAGCTCATTTATAGTTTTTAAAAAGGGGAAAACTCACTGTTATAGTCTTTATCTAATATATTCTTTGCCTCAAGCAACTGTTAATACAGTTGTATAAATTCTCATTCTATGAACTTAAATGAAAGGCAAGTCCAGTTTCATGGGGCAATAGGAATTGCTGTTGTAAATTAGACCAGTATGCAGCCTATTGAAGTGAGGGGAACTTTAAAAGATTTCTGCCAGACTCCTCAGGCATGAAGTGATATTTTGAACACTGTAACACTGGCTAGAAGCTTCGGGAAAAGGTGTGCATTATTGGAAAAAAGTTTTGTTCACAGTGGGAGTTTCCTCTAATCCTGAACAGATTTAGAATTAATTTTTCAAGAGAGACCAAATGATACTCTAAATTCCATTAAAATCTGATGGGATTTATGTGCCTAACATCCTAAGCCCTTCTGAAAACCTCAGCTTTTATGTTTGGCTTATGCTGTAGAGAATGAGAGGGAGATATTTTTTGTATAACTCAAACAGTTCAGATTATACACAAGTAATCCAAACCACCTGTGGATTGCTGCAGTCAAAAATTGTGATTGTTCTCCCCACGTACCTTCCTTTTTTAAAGCAGGGTTTCTAATACATTTAGGCTTCAGATAGACTAGAAAAAGCACAACTCTTGGGTGAGTATCTGAGTTTTTAGTTTCTCAGTCTGGTGGCTGGTTCTGACAGGCTGCCCTGTGAGCAGCTGCAGCTGGGTGCTCATGCAGAAGGACAGCTTTGCACAGCGAACAGCAGCTGCAGAGTCCCTGTGCCTGGGGAATCCCCAGCTAAGGAAATCAGTTGGCCTTGAGTTCTTTGAGTTACTAGAGCAGCACTGAGGTGCTAGATCAGCTTTGGGTATGGCTCTGGTATCAAGTTGGCCCAGAATCTCCACCCATTACTGATATAAAACATTCTATGGAATCCTGCACTCATTTTGTATGGATTGCCTGGAAGTGACCTGTAAAGACAGGGAACCAAATTACTAATTTACATCAATATCATTTTAAAAGTGCATAGTTTGTTAATTCCCACCCCCCCTTTATTTTTTTTTTTTTTTTTAACACAGGTTTGAAACAGTAGAGATGGACACAGTTGAAATGTTACCTGGACTTTGGCAGCTTGAACATGTGGCTCTCCACATGCAAGGTCTGAGTGATGCTCTGCTCTGGCTGATACTGATGCAAAAAGAGAGCAGGGGAAAGCACTGAAGGAAGTGTAAAAGCCTTCCACTATCAAACAGGAAGCAAAGCAGCACCAGGAAGCTGTACTGTTCACTGGGGATCTGTTCAAATGAAGTGGTGTTGAATAAATTTGACCCAATGTAGGATGCTGCAAAGATGAACTTAAAAGCTTGTAACAGATTGAAATTAAACCTCAAATTAGTACAGGGTGTTTTGCCTCCTTACTCTATATTCCTGTCTGACGTAGTGAGATCATATCACTACTAAAGCCAAAAGTTCTCTCACTGCTGTTGCTATGAAAGGCTAACAGAAGCTGCCAAGACCTCTAGCAAGGCATATTAAATGAAAATCAATATAAATTTTTCTACTGACCTTTCTGTCACTGTACAGTGTTTTACAGTGTTAGCATTCTGATATGGCAATTGCATACCTAGTGAAGAGTAAAGCTGTGCCTGGTTTACATCAAACAGCTGATAATGGGGTACACAATGTCAGCAATATTTTTAGTAGAAAACATGAGATGAAAGTTGGCTGCTATAGGTTTTTAGGGTTTATGTAAAAATTGAAGTTGAAATAGAGTCAAAAAAAAAAAAAAACCTCAATTATCCATCACTGTTGCAAGTAACAATCCAAATAAACCCCTACATGCAAGCTGAACAATCCTAGAGTAAAATCTAGTTTCAAAATTAAGCCACCTTAACTTCAACAGGAGTATGAACTTAAGAAAAAGCCATTTTCAGCAAAACAAAATGGTTTGTAATCAAATGATTTTTATTGGGCTTTGAAACATCACCTTTGGATAAAAGCATTGCAAAAATATTCCAAGAACTGAAAAGAACACATATTTTTGAGAATATTCTGTGAAGGAGTCACTTTCAACCTGCTGGCACTTGTTGATAGGCAGCACTACTGTCAGAGTTTGGGCAGTCTGCTTATTCCTCAGGTAGGCACAGAGAACAGAGTGCAGATACTCTCAACACTTACAGAATTGCCACTGGCACATGAAAAAACCACCATTTCTTTAGTTTCTCGGGCACACGTTGCTACAACACATGAAGTTGCTCAGATAATCTCGAATTACAGTAGGATGTGGTCATGCTATTGAAACTATGCCTGCCATTTACCTCCCATAAGGAGTCAAGACACAGGGAGACTAGATACAGCCCAAGGAGGCAAGTGCAGCTGAGATCCAGGGTGTAATGAAACTGAACTGGACTGCATTTTTTGGCTCAGATTGTTATTGCTGGCCCTAACAGACCTAGTGAACCTGCTCCTGATTTTCTGAAGTTTTCTGCAAGTTCACTCAGCTTTTTTCTTTAGAGGGCAGACAGGTGCACAGCCCAGGAGATAGCTACATAAATCTCTTCATGAATCTTCCTTCATCAGAGGAAAGGCAGAACTATGCAAGAGGCAATCCATAGGCTTCAGCTCAGCTTTCCACTTTCACTGACATATTTGGCAAAGTGAAAGGAGATGAGAGTAGAGGGAAAAAAAAAAAAAACAGTTAAGAAAATGGAAGTTAGATACATATAAACTAAAACATGCATAGTGGGTTTTTTCCTCTTAGCTTGCAGCTTTTGATTAAACCCACTTTGCTCACTTTGAGTGTGTTTTAATCTTGGAGACAAGGCCAACATACACAAGCCAGCTAAAAGACAAGAAAGGGGCAAGAGTCAAAGCTTTTCACCAAGATCACAGATGATCAGTAGTAAAGTTGCAGTTCGTCTAGTTTCTGGACCTTTTTCACCTTACCACAACATGGTGATTCCCCTGTATCATAAACAAAAATCAGGATCACATTTGCTGAAATCAGAGAGACATATTGTAACAGGTGTTAGAAGAACTGGGTGTAGTGCTAGATTTATCTCTTGAGGAGCGATTTCACAAGATAATTATCTACTAAAGTTTACTCACAGATTAGTTTTGGTCTGTCACAGACAAAACTCAGTTGAGCTAATCTAGAACAAACAGTTCATTTCTAGATTATTTACTGAAACAGAGTAGTACCTTGGTCAACAGCTCATGAATTTAACTTAAGCAATCACATTTGTGTAGCGTGAGGCTGCGTGAGCTCTTTAAACAGACTTACTCCAAGATCCAGAGAAGACATTTAGGGAAGCACTGCTTCTGAATGGATTACGTAACACATTATAAACCTTTTCTTAACTAACATCTCTGCCAAATAGCACCTCATTGTAGTTCTCCAACCTTACAATAAAAATACGAAGAACCTGTCTGGCCACTAACAGCATTCGCATAAGGGGATTTTCAGTCTAGTTCTCTATAAGCATCCTCTAAGAGGTTTAAACCACAAACTTTTACTGCAGTATGAAAAGAGACTGTGCAGGACTTTCTAAAAACATTTGTGCAGAGGTATGAATAGCTGTCTTGGGGAAACTCCCCCGTATTAATAGAAATAGCTGTTATTGCCCATGCTGTGCAACGGCTCAGAGGGAATAATTATAAGTACTCTTGTAACTTATTCCATTTGAATGCAGTGGTTTTCAGAACAGCATCTCAGTAAGTGGGAAAGTCAAAAAGCAAGCTGATTTAAAAAAAANCATTTACCAGTACAAATGCTGGAAGCAAGAACCAGTAAGGTAACACAGATTTCTGGCCAAGGGGCCGCAGGCTTGCTGCCCCTCCATTCTGCAAGATCATATTGCCCCTTTCCCTTAGAATTTCTAACTGAACTAAAACCATCTCACAGCTTCATGGACTGCAGTCTAATTAGCTAGGTATTGGTCCAGATCATAGGACGTCTGTCAAACTGAGATCCAGGATAACAAGAAAATGTGGCCACTAACATAAACCTATGGATTCTGGTGTTAGCACATGGCATTTCTCAACTGTGATCAATGACAGCAAGACTGCAACAGTAACCCTGTACTCCCCAGAGACTTCAGCCATAGCTCTTCCTGTCCTTTTATCCTAAAAGACTTCTGCTATAATGTCTTTTATTTTCTTTTTAACTGGTTCTAAATAAGGGGAAGGGGGCATGAATGACTGACAGTCAACCCATTTTTATAGTCTGTCTCTGAAGAATCAATATCCACAGGTGTCAGAATGGCAATTTAACAGTGATTACTAAGAAATATTATTATTGGCTATTTATGTTTAAGTTACTATTGCCAAGAAGAGTTTGGACTTGCTGAATGAAGTTTGATCTCCAAAGCTTGAAAGAGGTCTCTAGATACACAGATTCCTCCTTGTTTCCACATCCATCAACACTGTGGTTTAGACTTCAGTCCAGCCTTGTACTTGTCCATGCAGAGTAGCAATCTGCTATGACTACCAGTTAGTCCAAGGTAGCTCCAAAGTCCCACTGGTGAGTTATCCAAATTATCTGCATTAAAAGCATATTGCCATTACCAGAAAGACAGTTATGGAAGTCCAGGAAATTCCCTCTGCTACAAATCTCATCTACAGAACAAAGATGGCACTCCCATTTCAGCTCATGCTGCTACGACACTAATGGCTGTACAGCAACATAGCAAACAACACTACGGCTGACATCCTGCGTAAACTGAGAAGAATTTTATCCCAGCAAATCCTAGAACAGCCAACTAAACTAAGCATATTTTTCAGAAAGGCATCCAACAAAGAAGTAAAAAGTAAAGTGAAAATTCAACTGATGACAAATCCTCAACATTGTTATAGAAATTGCTTTTAGACTGAACCATACACTCATTACAATTTTGCTTCTGGTGTTGTAGAACAAACTCATCCAGCTTCTGATTTTTCTTGACAAAGTTCACCAATGCTAATGAATACAAAGCCAGTTAGTGAAAACTAGCATAGGTGAAGTATGTATCGTGCGTTCTTTTAAATATTTTACTTTCTATTAACAACAGCAAATAGTTCCTTAGGAACAGCTTACATATGACCCAGCAGCCTTATGGTGAGCACCACAGGCCTGTTTCTACTTTTAAATACTTGAAAAATGCACATTTAATACAGTGAGTTTTTTGGAACAGACTTTGTGCTTTGATTCCCTCTTGCTTAGATGTTGAGTTTGAGCATTTAAGAATTTTTTTTAAAGTTTTCTTTTTACAGCACTATAGCAGGAGAATAAACAATTTCATATGCCTTAAATATACATTAGAATAAAAAGAAAATTGGCATTCTTTCCTTCAAAACTCCTACTTGAGGTCAGTCAATTTTTCTCAGCAGAGACCCTGGTGCTGGCCTACATTTTTAAAGGGTGGAAACCTACCATATTTACAGAGTTGTTCAATGGAAGAAGTCTTTCTTCCCTACTAATAGCTGAGTGGAGAAAGCTACCGTATAGAGACATGCACTAAGCAAAGGAACAAAAATAAAGGTCTGTTTACACACTAAGCTGAACTCAGAAAACAGTAGAAAAACAGGAAGGCACATTCTGAACCTGGTACCCATTTGGTTTCCGTATGCGGTTTCTCACTTCTGATGTAATGGGCTGATGTTAAAATGAAGCGTGCTTACACCTTGCTATTCACGGCACAATCACACTTGGGGAGCTGTGGACGACGCTGTGAAGGCACGTGGCGCTCCTTGCACTGTCTTTGCCAAAACAGTGATAGAAATTGGAATACACCAGTTGGTGGCAACCATGTAATACAAATGTTAGAACACAGCAAAAGTAAACAGCTCTTAAATCTTTCACTCAAAAAACAGAGAACTGACGGGGAACACTGGAGGTGACTGTTCCCTCCAGTTCATCATCTTATCAAATGACAGTGCTGAAAGTACAAGCAGCCTGAACCAGTCTTTTATTTATCAGTTTTTACAGTAAACATCACAAAAATATTTCACCCTCTTCAGGATTTCTACAAGTAGGTGGTAACTACTTCATAATTTATGATTAAAACAGGGATGTAATTAAGACATATATTCCATTAAGCAAAACAATTTTTGCATCATCTTCAGTGGAAACATACTCAGGTCTATTAGATGTAAACAGACTGAAGAAGACACCAAGGTCTAAGTTCTCATTTTTTACTTCCTGTTCCAATTTCTATTCAGCCAAGCTTTCGAGGCATCCTCACTTTGTCTCAAGGAGGGACAGGTCACAGATTTGCAGCTTGGTGCTTTGCGACTACAAAGTGGCTGTTAACAATCTTAGCTATTATCCTTCTAAAAATGTTTGACAACAGCAGGCTGTCATACCCAAAGATCTGCTTGGATGGGAACTCAAATCCTTGTAAGATTCATCACAACTATAATTCTTTTGTATAGTATTTTGCAGTGTTCCTTCCTATCTGGAAAGGAGATAAAACATTTGGCACATATATAAATGAATATGCATAGTTAGCATATAGTGAAGAATCAAAAATTTTACAGAATAAGAATAAAACTCAGCCATTCATTTTACATGACAAAGGGAAAAGCAGCAATTTCAATGAAGTCCAAGACCTAATATTTAAAACTCAGAGATCAAAAGCTTATCCAAAATCCACTATGCTTCTTGAAATCTTTGCAGTTAGTGCTTCAGACCAGCATTTGAATAGAATTTGGCCTTCAGCATGTCATGAAGCTTCCTGTCAAAGCTTGAGAACTGCCTTTGCCAGATTAATCTCCGTGCAGTTCTCATCACCTCCACAACCAGACAAAATATAAAAGTGCTCTAATACATAAATAATCCTGATGCAAGAGCACACACAAAAGCATATAGTCAAGGGAGTAAGGAAGTTTACAGTGCCAACATGTTTTTCCAGAGAGAAATAATAGCCAAATGGGAGACTGAGCAGCAGGGGATGCAACAGATTGCATAGTTTGAAGACAAACAGGTGGTAAAAGGAAACTCAGTCCCAGTTATGTCTGGTTCTGAATAATATAGATGAAAATCCTCCACAAAGCAGTACATTTTGTGCTTGCAGTCAGGTATGCCAAAAGGACATTTGTTTGTCCACATTTGTTAAGCCAGACGCTGTAATGAGAGATTGCTGAAGATCTTCGCCCTCATCTTTTAACAATGTCTGAAACCTAACCCTTTCCTGTGCTGTTTGTGACAACCAAAATTTTTCTGCATTTCCTGTTCAAACTCACAATCTGTAAATCTATGGAATAAAAGTGCCTCAGCATCCTTTGCTTGCCCAAATCCATATATAGATGCCAAACATACGTTTGCTACTCCTCTAATCCAGCCAAAGGAACTCTGAAACAGTGTGGGTTAAAACCCACACTCATATTTATTCCGTGACACAAGCTTCCATTGAAAAGCTTTAGCATCATCGCCTAAGCCTGATTGACACTTTTATTACCCAAATCACTAGGAAGTTTTCCAGTGTGCTGCTGCTGCTGGGGTTGGACTTTTGGGCAATACACCAGTTACCCATCAGGAACTGAGAAGGGATCACAACACATTATTTATGTACGTTAGCAGTTCTGTCACAAGTACAAGCCGCGGTTTTATAGATATCAAGGGACCATAAACCACCACAAAAAATTCAAACATACCACGTAACCTAACATATGTAACCCTACATTAGCCAGAGCTTGCAGTGAAATGTTCTGTTCTGAAATGGTTACCTCACTGTAAGCACAACTGAAAGTACTGTAGAACAGATTAATGCAACATGGCACTTAAGAACTATATTGATTTGTATTACTTCCAATCATCCTAGGTCAGACTATAATGACTAAAATGATAGTCAATTCAACACAGGACTGTCATCATAGAGATATGACATGCCCTGGAAGAGTTGAGAGGCAACCTCAGTAAGTCTCTTATTTTAACATTAGGTCAGTGCTTTGAAACTACAACTTGTAGGATCTGGGGAAAGGCTAGAGTTCAGTACTCATTTAAGAGTTCTGTATCTAATAACTTGAGAGAATGCATGTAAATTTATGCAGCTTTAGTCTCAATTAGTGACAGCTAAGGATAATAAGCAACTCAAAGAACTGTAAACATCTGCTTAAAAATTGTAATAGTTCTTAAAAAGATTATCACTCTGATGAACTCATTGTATCATCTCAGTCTCACAAAGTCCTGAAGAGTGACAAATGCACTCAGCCATCCCATAGCTTTCCTCATTTTTCCTTTCATCCTGCCAAGAAGTACCAGGAGTATTTGCCCACCAGCACATCTTCCACAGCTTCATCTCCTTGCTGTGCCACCTGCAATCAATGTATTAAGCTTCTGTCTTCAGCTGCTTCAGTCCCTCTTTACAAATAATCTTTCCACTTCTCTTAAGAGTGGGAGTGAGGGGTACTACCAGAATATCCTCCAACTCTCAAAGGGCTTCCTTCCCTTCCATTTACCCTGTTCTTCCTTGCAATTTCCTTTTATCTTTTTCCTCTCAAGCCCTCTGTTCTCCAGTTCTTCCCTGTTGATACAAACATGAGGGCCACAATGACTGGGGCACTTGCCCATCAAGGAGAGGCTGAGGAACCATGCCCTGCCCTGCCTGCAGTTGAGCTGGCTTCGAGGAAGGCCAACAGCAGTCCCCAGTGCCTGTGGGGGGGTACTGAGGAGCTGGAGTGAGGCTATGCACAGTGGTGTGCGTGGGGATGATGAAAGACAGTGGGCAGAAATTGAAATAAGTGAAGTTCAGACCGGACGCAAGGAGCACTCTCCCCCATGAGGAGAGTGAAGCAGGTTGCCCAAAGTGTCTGTGCATTCTTTGTCCCTACAGGTTTTGAATACCTGATGTCTGAATTCACAGCCATCCCTCCTCCCTGAAATCAAAGCATAGTGACCTGTGAAGGTACTGCCTATACAATTGCTTTATAAACAGCAGAAAAGCAGGAATCTCTAATCTCTTTAACCCCAAGCCCTCAGTAGCAGCAGCATATTCATCAGTGGAAAAAAAGCCTATCATTTATCAGATGTTAACATCAATTACTAATGCACTAGACGATGTTTAGACATTCCTCCTCGTTCCAGGTTCCTCATAGCTGTGCAAAAGCAAAGCTGTCTCCTGGCTAGATTTTGCAAGCCAACACCATGTAATAAAGTCTTCTGAGCCTGCCAGAACCATGTCATCAGATTTAGGGCCACGTCCCTAAATCTTATGCCAAGCCAGGTGCCCATGGTGATCTAACATTCTTCCAAAGACAGCCTGACCTTGGCAGCTGCACAGGTGCAGTTATCAATCAAGGTTTACAAACACAAAGCCAGCCCAGCATCTTTGTCTGGACAGACAGAACAGATATGCTCATGTTGGAAAGGCCAGTCCAGAGCTGGAGCTGTCATGGGACTAAGAGGAACAGATTCACAGAAATAGGTGCCTGAAGTCCTGGTTGCTGAAGGACCAAAACGATGACATTGTACAGCTGGAGGAAGCTCTGGAGAAGGGAAGATCAGGTTGAAATTAGAATTTAAATGGTGTAGCTAGTAAGAGATGTCATCCATTACAAATCTGTCACAAATTCTCATTTAGAAGAAGCAACTGGGTTCCTGAATTGCTGCTCAAGAATTTATACACAGATTTTGCAGTACGTTTTCTCTGTGGCTCAGGAAGAGGAAAAGGAAATTCAAACAAAAATCTAACAGCTCTGTTTTGACCTGACTTGTTTTAAGGCAGATTTCCCATGGCCTAAACTGACTCTGGTGACTCCAAAGTTTATATTTAAAATGAGCTGCTAAGGTAGGGCAAATAGACCTGCTAAACATCCCATCTTTTTGTTAAGGCAATAAACAAGAAGCCAAGAGAAGCAACTTGCACAAGTTTTCTCTTGTATACATGGGACATTCGCTTACAGAATCCAGGATGCTTCCTGACCAGCATTTTAATGGAAAAGCAGTGAGCAAACATATTGTAAGACACTCAGAAATCTGTATAGAAAGGAGACAAAGTTTATGAACACACAATGCACAAAAGCTGCACAAGCCATAACCATAGGACACTAGGCTTTGTTAGCCCTAGCACTCATTGGACTACATACTTGAATATAATCCCACTCCATGAAACAAGTAGAGACTTGGTAGAGCACTGACACAAAAGCCAAAACACGGTATCCAAAGCATTTGCAGGCAGTAAAAGCATGTCCATATAACTAACTGGAACAAAGAATAAGAGGACTTTCAGTTCTCTGGTGGTTTGGAAACACATTTTCTGTTGGCAGAATGCTAAGACTGTACACAAATTAAGAAGTCATTGAAAGGCCAGGGTACAAACAGCATTTTTCATTTGCCCCACAGTACAAAAAGGGACATTTGAAGAAAAAAATGTTAAGTTTTGACAGAGAGATCTACAAACATTTTAAGAACAATTAACAGAATTGATACAGATCTGTCTTCTGATGTTGCCAGATTTGCTTGTTACTGAAAAGTGGTCAAGGCAACTTTTTTTTTTTTTGGTCAAAATCTATCTATAATTCTGAAGTACAAGCACATCTGTGGGGCTTTTTTGGTTTCTGTTTTTTGTTTTGTTTTGCTTTGGTTTTATGTATTTTCTATACTCGAGCACGTGTTTCAGGGCTTTAAAATCAGTTCTAATGGTATTATATTTAAACACTTGCATGTTTTTTCTATGACAATCTGACACACAACAGCAAAATTACTCTGGTCTCCCATTTTACTGATAAATTTCACTTGCCTCAGTTTTCCTAAGTGGATTTCCCAGATTTGTAGGCAGAAATTTTTAATAAAGCCAGGAACAGGAGTTAACTTTGCTGGTTTCCTGCTCAATGACTTAATGAAGAGGCCATCCTGTCTCTTTTGCACATGTACATTGTATAATTCCTTTGGGGACCAAGGGAAGAGGAGATGTGCGTGCACACAGACTCACATGCATCGTAATGAACTACTATATACAATAATGCAGAACATTTCTCTATAGGAATCCTGCCAAAAAACAAAAACAATTGGCAGAAGATGTACTTAGTATGTGCTCGCCAAAATATTCATATCTAAATACTCCACGTCTCTCAAGAGTCCTCAGCGAGCTTTGCAGCCATTGGATTGAGGGATAGCAAGAACAGCATCATAATTCAAATCACAACATTTACAGAGCAAATCAATCTATCCAAAAATGCTTCTATAATTTCTCACTTAACAGCCTGCATAATGGCCAAGTATCCTAAAATAAAAAACAATTTATAAACAAGAAAAGGACCTATACTGTCATCACAAAGGATTTATTGCAAATAGCTCATCTAGCTGTCATTGCACCTAGACTTCACCAAGATGTCTTAAATAACCTGTTCAGTACAATATTTTTAAAGATTTTTTAAAATATTTTTTAAATACCTTGAAAACATCAGATAGGAACCTAGCCACTCAATGGAGATAATGAACTGCACTGTTACATCCTAAAACCCTTTATCTGCCTTTTTTTTTTTTTTGGTCTATGGTCTAAATTGTAAGAGGAGGCTAATTAAACTGCCTATCACACAGGTGCTGAGGGAATTTATAAATGTTTATAAAAAGTGCTTTCAAAATGTATTGCAAAGCTGCGATTCAAGTTCTAAGCATTCAGCAGGTCTAGGTTTGGTCAAATTCTTGACCTCTCAAGGAACCTGATCTGTATTTCAACTAAGAAAACTTGAAACTAGTTGAGATTTGCCTGGTCTCCATTTTCACTGAGTATTTAGCATAACTGATAATGATCCCTTCAGGTTTATGCCCCATTTACTTGAGTTCTTTGTTTATTTTGAAATGGCTGAGTAACATAAACATGTGATACTCTGCTTCTGCAGAAGAAGTATGCCAGTAGCAAGTTGCTCTAGATATCTTACACATCTATATTTTTTGTACATTTACATAGACTGGTAGCACTTGTATTTAGAAAACACAAGCTTATGAGCTCCTATCATGTTTTTGCAGTCTCCCCTTGATCCTCTCAAAGAATGCTCAGGCAAGATTTATAAACTCTTTGGTAGCAGCTCACTACCAAATCCAAACTCTGAGTTTCCAACATAACTAAGAGCAAGTTCATAGAACCAAGAGCAGAGCAGCTGTAGCTACCACAGAACCAAAACAGTAACTCCTATTAACAATACAGACACAGCAAGTTCACATTACTACAGAAGACCAGGTAGACACTTTGCATAGCAGCTCCCCTGATGGAGTTCATTCCCTGAACATTTTAGTCAGTTATGGAGCAGTCAAGCTAGCTTTAGCGCATGCTGACTTGGAGCAATTACATCTTTCTGTAAAAGATTCTCCTTAAGCCTTTGCTAGACAGCTTTATCTATTACCATATTCCCACTTGAAAGTCAGAAAATGTGTGCTCAACAAGATGGAGGATACACTTACAAAGAAAAGCACGAAACAGCAATATCAGTACCTCTATTAGAGTGCATCATGGTAGCAGTACGACATCGCATCACAGATTTGCACATCAAGTGCACTCTCAGCAAATTTGCTGAAGGCATGAAGCTGTGTGGTGCCATTGACATGCTAGAGGGAAGGGACACCATCTCGCCAGCCAGGGACCTGGACAGGCTGGAGAGGTGGGCCCATGCCAACCTCATGAAATTCAACAAGGCCAAGTGTAAGGTCCTGCACCTCGGTCGGGGCAATCCCAAGCACAAATACAGGTTGGGCAGAGAGTGGCTGGAGAGCAGCTCTGAAGAAAAGGATTTGGGGGTTTCTGTTGATGAAAAACTCAACATGAGCTGACAATGTGCCCTTGCAGCCCAGAAGGCCAACTGCATCCTGGGCTGCATCAAGAGAAGCGTGACCAGCAGGGCGAGGGAGGTGATCCTGCCCCTCTACTCTGCTCTCATGAGACCCCACCTGGAGTGCTGCGTCCAGTTCTGGGGTCCCCAAAACAAGAAGGACACCGAGCTGTTGGAGGGGGTCCAGAGGAGAGCCACAAAGATGATCAGAGGGCTGAAGCACCTCCCCTATGAAGGCAACCTGAGAGAGTTGGGGTTGTTCAGCCTGGAGAAGAGAAGGCTCCGGGGGGACCTGATAGCGGCCTTCCAGTACCTGAAGGGGGCCTACAGGAGGGCTGGGGAGGGACTCTTTAGAAGGGCATGTGGAGACAGGACAAGGGGTAATGGCCACAGACTGGAAGAGGGGAGATTTAGGCTAGACATTAGGAAGAAATTCTTTCCTGTGAGGAGGGTGGTGAGACCCTGGAGCAGGTTGTCCTGAGAGGCTGTGGATGCCCCCTCCCTGGAAGTGTTCAAGGCCAGGCTGGATGGGGCTCTGAGCAACCTGGTCTAGTGGGAGGTGTCCCTGTCCATGGCAAGGGGGCTGGAACTAGATGATCTTTAAGGTTCCTTCCAACCCAAACCATTCTATGATTCTATTTCATCTGCATCTTTTTAAGACATGCCTGATAAATAACAAGCCAGAAGAGAAAAAAAATGAATTCCTCACTTTTGCCATCAGACTACTTTAAGTACTTTAAGATCTCTTTAAGATCCTCAAAAAAGGAGGATAAAGAACATTCTTATACTGAAATTTGATGTGGATTCTCTTTTGACTGTTTCTCCAGTGTCTTTGAAAATGCTGTTTTCATACGCACAGCTGGAAAGAAAAGAAAGGACCTTTCAGCAGACGTGTCTCTCAGATGCACTAGTCCCCCTAAGAAGAACAAATACTGCTATATAAAGCTAGACCAACTCAAACAAATGGCTGATCTTGCCAGTGTAAATCAGGAGAAACTACCTAGTGGAAACAGACTTACATAAGGTTTTGACTGATAGAGAAAGGAACATACTTCTATAGTCTATTTAAAAATAAAGTCATTTATAAGCTGTTCATTTTCTTTATTCACATGAAGATCAACCATTCATACCATCCAGAAGAATTTCATATTTCTTTGTTCACTTTTTTGTTTTAAAGTGTAAAAGAAAAAGAAAAATCTTGAAGGACTAAGAGAGTACATACTTTCTCACTGTCATTATGCACTTCCCCAGAGAACAGACTTTTACAGAATACTTCAGAAAAAAAAAAAAAAGGGCGGGGGGGTTCTAGAATAACAGATCTGAGGCACATGAGCACATAAGTATACTGTAAGCCTAATTAGTTAAGACAACTTTGATACTTCAAATATAGCTTCACTAGGAGGAATCTTAGATTAGCGCCCGTGTACTGAACAAAAAAGTCTACAGAAATATATGCATTCTCGTCTGAAACAGTGATAAAAATAATCAAGATGCAGTTACGCCATGAGTGCAGATCCTTTCACATCCTCATTTCATCTCTCCTCCATAAAGGATTTTCATTCCTGAAGAGTCTTGCAGAGCTTTCCAGAGCTCACAGAACTGATCTGAGCTCTGGAGACCCAAAGCCAGCAGCAGAATCCCATTAAGTCACTGCTTTAGACTTTGTCACAGAGCTGAGTATGAACAACTGCATACCCACAGCACTACAGATGAGTTTTTGCACATCCTAGCTGTAATAGAATAGTCATTTTGTAGCCCACCCTGTCACCCCCCCAACCCCAACCTAAATCAAGCTCTGTTTAGAAGAGACATTCAACTGAGTGCTTACAGTACCTAAGTAAACTGCAAAGCACAGACCAGGACCTTATCTCTTAACCACATCCATCCAAGACTCACACAGAGCACAAGCTAACACAAAGTTCAGCAACACTTATACAATATTAATTGCTGCACAATTCAGTCACAAAGCTACGTATTTCTGTATATACTCATCCTTCTGCAATGCAGTCTTAAAAAACAACTCCAAATTAAA
>VXAV01004086.1:221992-232339 GCA_013399715.1 Alectura lathami
AAAAAAGAAAGAAAACACAGAAACGAGAGGGTGGGGGGGAAGGAAAGGAAATAGAGACATAAATTTAACAAGAGAAGCCTTTGGTCACCAAAAATAGCCGCAGCAGATAGTGTAACTAAAACCTGTGCCTACGCTGTTGGCGCAGGGCAGAGGGCAAAGTTACATAATATTTTCCACATTTATTTCAAGCAGGGCAGCCTGCCAGCTTGATAGATTTCTAGAAAGGGTGGGAGAGAGAGAGTGGTTTGATTCACAGACTGTTGTATTTACAGCTCACCCCACAGCCACTGCCTTCCCTCTTTGGGCGTTTACCTTCACAGTTTGCAGGCAGCAGTGTGAGCATAACCCTGATATAGAAAGTAAGTCACTGTTCAGACTGCCTAAAGCACTACAGCTGCGCAAGTTAACTTTGCTTTTCTTGTTTTGACAGCCCAAACATGCACTGATTTGCTGAAATTGCAGCCATTGCTGAAGTCCAGAAACTAGCAACAGGAAAAGTGCTGAGACGAGATGATGGGGAACAGGGCAGCGGGGGTGGGGGAGGGGGTGGCTTCACATCCTGCCTCTCCCTTGCTTTCGGGCTGAGGAGCCAATCTCGGCAACAGGCACAAAAGAGGCATCTTCAAAAAGGAGAGGTTTCTGCAAAACGCTCAACACAAAAGTTACTCCATGATCCAGGTTAAAAGTCAGCCTGAATTGGAAATGGAATTTTCTTAATGAATTTTCTCAGAAGGCTGGGCTACTCCGATTAAGTGCCTGGATGAAACCACCTACATACTTTATTGGGAGGAACTGCTAGGAAAGGTATAATTATGTGAAAAACATGCATCGAGGACAGTCATGTAAATGACTAAATGAACAGTTCTGTGCTATGTGTGATAAGACAATCCAAAGTTAAGCATTGGCCTGCATATTTCCTGCATTTATTCCATATTTTCTTTACATGTGGCAGGTCCTCCATTGGGACTTCTCAAATACCTCGTTAAGACTTTACTATTGCTGGCAAGCACTAACATTGCAGCTCCCCATAAAAGCTAGAAAGGAAAAATGAGTAGAAAAATGACAAACAAAACCTCCTATGAGGTTTTGTTTCCTACGTCCAACTTGCAGGAAGAAAAAATGGAGGTGAAAGAAAGAGAAAAAATGGAAAAATGATATCACTTCAGTAAAACCAGTATGTTGTCCACAAACCAGGCTACCAAAAAAAAAAAAAAAAAAAAAAAACCTGAGAGGTTAAATCCCTCCCACTTGTATCTGCAATACATGCATAGCACCACACAGGACCCTGTAGAAATGTTTGAATGGGAACAAATGGAAAAATGATTTGGGCCAATTCCCAAGCTTAAATGTACCTATACAGCATAAAAGCTGCTAATACATTTATGTACAGTATTAGTGCCAGTATCATTAAATCAAACTTTTCCTCAGCAGAATATTGTTCTGACCATTTTTTTTTTTTTTTTAAACAAAGAAGACAAAAGGGTGTCAGCTAAATGCCAACATGTCATAATTTTAACCCCCATAGAAGAGATATTCCCAAACCAGGGCAGAGATAAAAGCACAGTTCATGAAACAATGCAATGATGTCAGGTGAGGTGTAATATTTCCTCCCACTAGTAACATCGTGTGCCTTGACAGTGCTTTCAGGCCTCTGAGCCTGAAATCACCCTCCAAAACAAATTCCCACTTTTCAGTGTTGGTCTCACCAGTAGTTTACAACTGGAGCTTTGCTTCTATGTTACAATGACCTCCACTCAAAATGCAGAGCTGAGCTGAATATCTTTAAAGACCTTTGCTTCTTATGACCATGTTTAAAAGGAATCCTTCAATTCCTTTTCTGTCTTGGAGGACACTTCATCATTTACACATTTTTTCCTGTCTGAATTTGGAGAGTGCACATTGGCAAAATATACCAGTGTACCCAGAGAGAACTCAGTATCCTCTTCTTTCCCCCTGAAAAGGAACATAATTTTAATAAATGAAAGTAAATACTATTGAACTTACAGGGTCAACTGTGAACTAAATTAAAAATAAATACATAAATAAGACATCCTAGTTTTGGAAAAGGATAACCTATTCACAAAAAAGATAAAACAGAATAAATCATCTGTAACACAATAAGCAATGAGATTATGTAGCATCGTCCAACTGTAACTGTTTTTCCACAGTGTTACATTGCCATTGGTTGAGTTTTCTGAATATTTAAAGACTGAATAATGATAAGTGGCATGAAGGGAAAATAGAAGGGGAGACAGAAGTTTGCTTGGGGGGAAAGAACACAAAATCAGAAAAAAATGGAAAAATGGAAAAAAGGATGTTTGAGGAGAACTGACTCAGACCCTGAAGAACAGAGAGTGACTGGGACAATAGACTGTGACACAAAGATGCTGGGTCAGTTCCAGGCTCAGCCACAAACTCTGCAGCAAGTTGTATAATTTATCTGGAGCCTCAACAAGCTACCGGCAAACGGAGACAAAAACATCCACACCTCAGAGGAGGATGAAATATGACTGTGAGGCACAAGGTGTGTGTTTTGTCCACCATGCTCTTATGTACACCAGGCACAGAACCCACCTGGCTCCAAACAGCTAGCTGAAGGACAACATGCAGCATCTGCAGAGTTCTGCACCAAAATCAGCCAGATCTCCTCCCGTAGTCCTGCACCACCCCAACACAAAATTATTGTCAGGCAGGAATACGTGCTGCAATTCAAGTGCAAAGTTTTGTGCCACTGTGCTGCAGCTTCCTAAACACCCACAGTGAGGTCAAAGCTCTTGTTCTGTAGTTCAGCTGCCGAACCCCATCAAATTGTGGTTCTCCTTCTCAGGTTTGAGTTGTCTGCCATGGGATATGCTCTACCATGTAGAAGTAAAGCCACACAATGAAGTATTCAGCTCAGAGGAGTTTAGAAACAGAACATATTATCTCTCAAAGAGCGAAGAATTTATCATCTCAGTTCCTGAGACACTAATAAATATGTTGCACTGTGTAAATGCAAAGTTTGCTTTTGTCAGTAACTAAACAAAAATTAATTAAAATACAATTTTCCTGTTACTACTACAGTCCTTCAGAGCTCATATTCCTCCCCCATTGAAAGGGAAATTCAAAAGCTGTAGCTAGGCAGCAGAATGGAGGAGGGCACTGTAGTTCCCAGGGTAGAACATGCCCTGTCACCACATCCTGACTGCATCCTCAGATGGGATCAGTCTGCACAACACTTTCCTCACCCCTTGCTGCTCCTGCCTGGCTGTCCTCCAAGGGAGGTGCATGGCAAGAGCTGCGGTGCCATCAAACAGGCCCTGGGACCAGCTGAGCTGCAGCCAGTCTGCTGTCTCTCCACTGCCACACACTCAGCGCTGGATTGCTGGTTGTGGCAGTGTGGTTTAAAACGGATGGATAATGTCATTTCCTTTTACTATGGTTATTAATATTGGGCTTTCTACTTTAACTATAGAAATATTTTACTAGGCCAAAAAGCCATTACAAACTTTCATTAAATTCTAATATTGAGGAAACTACTTACATTTTCACAAGCAGTCTCCTTCTTTTGACTAGAATCAACTTGTGTCTTCCTAATGCTGTGGGAAAACTCTCTTACAGAGATCCCTCACTATAGAGTCTGGCTTCCCATTATACATTTATTTTTATTACAAGACAACATTGCTAAAGTGAGGGTTATTATTTACACAATGCTATTAATGTGTAGGGCATTTAAAAATCTATCGAGTAGAGTAGCCCCAGAAGCTCACAATGCTGCCATGTGACAAGGGTTCTGGATTTCCACTGAAACTATTGTGTAATGGGAACTCTCATCACCTTGTAGGAAATTAAGAATGTGCATACTCACATAAATACACTGTTATATCACAGTAGCAGGTAATTCCAGGTCAGCCAATAGACTAGTTCTGACAGAAAAGACTGTAGCTCAGGAGATGATAGGGGTAATTTTTTGGACAGATGAGGGCAGTTTTGCTGCAGATATAACGAAGATGCCAGCAGCTTCATTACCACTGTGCTTAGCAGAGGGTTGTTAGCATGTCTCCATCACTACGTAGGAGGCTGAGGAGAAGATCTCTTCTATATACTCAATCACAACACAGAGCTCCCTCCCATCAATTGTCACAGCCTCAAAACGTATTTAAACCTTCTTTTAAACTGTAATATGGAGAGTGGTTGACAGCCATTGTCTAGTTGTCATTAAATACATTATAAAGGTATTTTGCATGCCTCATAAATCAGCAATTTCTATTTATGCACTAAAAATCAAAATCTTACTTCAAAGCCTCTTTCAGTACAGTTAATATGATAACTTGCATTTAACATTATAGAATAAACAGAACCCAGGGAGCTCGTCTATCCTCCCAGAAGTTACCAGTAATCTCCCATTCTTCTATCATCTTAACAAAATGTGCCCACTTTCCAAGCAAGCCTTTCTTCAAAACACCATAGGTTATGTCCTTTAGTTATTTAGGGAGGGATCCAGCTGCCTGGACTCCACCTGGACTCTAGCCACCTCTCCAGATGAACAAACAAGGCTTTGTGTTGTATCTACCAGCCTTTTGGACACCCTAAGGTATCTACAGTCTTCACATTTCTGTTTTCCAATCACTTTTACCAATGCACACTATTATTTCAAAAAGTAAGAAATCAAGGAACTTCTTTCCCTGAGTCATTTCCACTAAAAGAGTATGTCCTGCCAGTCCTTCAATGTTTCATGAACAGATCATTCTCTCTTCTGTTCTCGGTCTTTCTTTACTCACTGCCTCCACAGGTATTACCTCTAAGAGTCTGACAGATGCAGTCATACAGGTTGTCTGTATTGGATAAGGACTGGAACTCCTGTGACCATTACAATAACACCATATGGTAAATACACTAAGTATTTTCTATTACTGTTTAACTGTAAGTAGAGATGAGTTTCGGCATCTAATTCTCAGTGCTTTGTCTTCCACCCTGTTTCCTTGGATTTAGATTCCACCAGTAGAAGAACGCAGAAAAAATGTCTTTTCTGAAACCAATGATGATATGCCCTGAGAAGGCACACAACTCAAAACCAAGATACTCCTTCAGCATTGTCATTCCGTACTAACAATGTAGTGTGAGCTCACAGAAAACTGTGCCTTTCTGGTCTAAAATTCCTAGGCAATCTACCTCAGTGCTAAGGGTTAAGGGGTAAGGTGAGAAGTTTGGTTCCTAGAGCAATGTAGAAACTGGAAGCCCCATGACATTTGTGTAAGCTGATACTTTTCACAACTGTCATAGCACACAGTTACAACAGTTCAGGACAAGGCAACGAACTGGCCTTTATGCGGTTTCACAGCATTCCCAGATTAGCAGGAATTGCATAGCTTTCCACTGCTCAGTGCCTCTTACACATGAGCCCTGGTCCTTTCTTCTCCTGGTTGTAAACGATCAGATCTTCTCCCAGAGGGCACGCAGGCACTGACATCACCTTCACAGAGCAGTCTGGACACCCTATGAAAAGGTTTTCAGCATTTGTAGCTCTTCAGCACACACAGAGCACTTCAGGGAAGGGATACAGCAACCATAAAACACAGAAACTCCATTCTGTCCTTAATCTGTCACAGTCTAGCCTCTACCTGACTTAAAATCTTACAGGTTTCCTTTAGTTAGGGTTCTCCGTATGTAATAGACTAATATAACAAAAAAAAACAGAAGAGACAAAGGTGGTAAGGAAAACAGCTGGCAATGGCACAGTAGTTAAGACATAAAGCTCACTTCAGTTTTGCACCTTCCTGCTAAGTACTACAGTCCCTTCTCCTGGCACAAGCCAGAGGGTTTCATACATTAGAAGTATAACAAATTGCTTTTTCCTCTATAATCAATTTTCATTTTCTGTTTGTAGCCACAAAATTCTACGTAGGGAAAGCACTTGAAAAAATAGATATACCTTCCTTTTCTATGTTAATTAAAAAGATTCTCTTCAGTTACTCATAATTTGTTTGCACTGTGCAAACAATATTTATACCCAAATTCTGCTAGTACAGGATGAAGTGCCAAAAANNNNGGGACACATTTAGCTCCCTTCCCAAAAAAAAGAAAAAAAAAAAAAAAAAAAAAAAAAAGGAAAAAGAAAAACTTTTGCCCAAAAGAAGTTACATCAAATTTTAGCCTAATTATAGTAACACCTACATCTGAGGTATTTAGGGTAAAAACTTGATCCAACTTGGAGTCCAAAACTGAGGATTTTGCAGAAAGATGGTTAGACTCCTTATGTATCACAGACAAAATAATTTTTCCGATGTGTTAGAAGATCAGAGAGTTGCAGTCAGGTTTTTTCACTCAAACGTTCTGCCATACAGTTAATATTTAAATGCATTCACATCAACACAGAGTTAGGGAGCACAAATTAAATACAGGCATTAGATTCTCCTATTGCTTACAGCAAATGAATTCAGCCTTACTGGGAGAAGAACTTTGTTACAAAGCAACATAACCTCTAAAACTGAAAGGAGAATGAAACCCACAACATCCAGAGGGTGTTACAACTATCTAGATGGAAAAGTCCTGAAGAAACAGGTCATGCTTGCTGCAGCTTATGAGCACCTACAGCCTAGAGGAATGCAGCCTCATGCAGCTGAGGAGGTCTTCTGACTTCATGGTTCAGTGGGCTGTAGTAACCATATGGCAGCAACTAGTCCTAGGAACCACCCTAAAATAAACCAAAGTACAGATCCCAACCAGTTTCTTACTCATATTCACGGTTCTCCAAAATCGAGATGCAACCCTGTAGGCCACTTCTGCATGTGGTTCTTACCACTTCTCAGATTCCTTGGGAACATAAAACTACAAAGGCAGTTTTTGAGAGGAAGAGAAAAACAAAATAAAATGAAACAAACAAAAAAATACAGACAAGAGGGACAAGAACAATCCATATATTTATATTCAGCAAAACATCCAAAAGCCAGCACACGCTCGAGTAGGTAAGCAAGACAGTTTTGATCTATTTCATCTGGCTCTTGGGGATAGAAAACTCTTATTTACATTGCAGCTTTCACCACCTAAAATCCCTGACCTACCTCTGCTTGGACTCAGAGGACGGTGACCTCTTTTCAGACTGCTCGGCCCACAGAAAGCTATGACCAACTGTTGCCCCTGGATTTACAGCTACATGTGCGTAACAAGCTCTGTGCTTACCACTGCCTTTGGAGAAGCTGTGAAGTAAGCAGTGCACCCCAGCACCATGCACCCTGAGGCCAAACTCTAACATCACTGCTGTTAAAACAGTTTGGTCCAGTTTCTCAAGTTTGGACAAGGAACCCAAAACAAAACTGGACCATTAGGTACAGTCACTTCATTTGCAGCAGCTGATTCCTAAACCAAAATACAGTCTGAGGATGACCCATTCATTCCAGAGTATGTCCTGCTGAAAGCAGTATAATAGCATGGGTAGGCACATCCGCTGTCCCGGAGATAACACTGCTCACACCTTCTCTTTTTCCACAAAGGGAGCAGAAACATCCATCCCTCTTGGCATTCCATGCAGTACAAGACATATTGCCCATTGCCTGATCACAGAGGATGGGATTTTCTAAATTGTACAGAGAAAAACACAGAGTGGCAAAGTATAGAAATCCTCATCACTTGTAATTACTGCAGAGGGTGGGGAGTGAACTCCTGCAGAAAGCACAGCTCCTGAATGTAAATGAAAAGAAAAGTAAATATACATTTGCTAGACAAGCACCAATGCCCACATCAGGACATCTGAGAACTATTTATTGGTGCCATGGAACACCCCTCTCAGGAACCAGTCCCTCCTTACTGAAGACCTGAAAAAAAGGAAAGTACTTTTGGTTTGCATGCACCAAATTCGGAGCCAGCAATGAAGCAATGAGAGAGGCTTACTGTGCAGTGTGCAGCAAGTGTGCCACAGAGATCAAGCCTCAGGTGCTACTGGAACATGTTGTGCTCTTTGGCCTCACATCACCTGCTGCTATTGGCTGGCTCTAGGTATCAGATGGAAATATCACACCGCAGCTCGCCGAAAACTGCACCCACTCTTTCATGGCAACAGACATTTATGGCTTACAGTTTGCGTCATTTATGCCCCCTAACAACAGCAGCCTGCAAATCTGCCTGCATTTGCAAAGTAACCAAACTGTCTTATCTAGAAATGCATGCTTTCTTGTGGCTCGTTTAAGAAGATCTTTATTCTGCAATCCTTCCAAAATCAGGTGCTTGATTTCATAGACATGATAATATCCTTTTGAGAGACATTTTGATCATAAAATCCTTCTTTAAAAAATCTTGTTTCTAGATATTTTTAACTATGTTTTGTCCTATTGGCAATAGTAGGACAGTGGCAGTTTAATGGATTGAGATAGTTTGGACAGTTTGTTTTGCCAATAGTTGCTAGAACTTTTTAAAAATTGAAACAGCAGTCTGTAATTTCACTAGAGTCTAGACTTCTTTAGGCCTTTCTTTGCACAGGTTTCTTCTGCACATTTTCTTCCAAAGATTTTGTCATTTTGCTCTCATTTGCCTTCCCAAGAGACACCCGTTCAAAGCCTTCCTCCACCCGAGAGGACCTGGAATTCTTCTTTTCTGGGAGAGAGCCCTGCAAGTGTAATTTGTACAGCCTGGTTTTAATGGAACAACATAAATTAGGTAAGCTTTCTATAACCTGGTAACTGGAACATGCACCTGCTGGAGAGGGAACCTGTCCTCCAGTTTCTATTTTTCATAGAATCATAGAACCATTACGGCTGGAAAAGACCTCTAAGATCATCCAGTCCAACTGTCAACCCAAAATCACTATTTTAACTAAATCATGTCCCTAAGTGTCACATCCACATGTTTCTTGAACACCTCCAGGGCAGGAGACTCCACCACCTCCCTGGGCAGCCTGTTCCAATGCCTGACCACTCTCTCAGAGAAGTTTTTCCTAACATGCAACCTGAACCTTCCCTGGCACAGCTTGAGGCATTTACCTCTCATCCTGTCACAGTTACCTGGGAGAAGAGGCCGACCCCCACCTCACTACAGCCTCCTTTCAGGCAGTTGCAGAGAGCAATAAGGTCTCCCCTGAGCCTCCTCTTCTCCAGACTGAACAGCCCCACTTCCCTCAGCTGCTCCCCGTAAGCCTTGTGCTCCAGGCCCTTCACCAGCTTCGTTGCCCTTCCAGGGACACGCTCCAGGGCCTCAATGTCCTTCTTGCAGTGAGGGGCCCAAAACTGAACACAGCACTCAAGGTGCAGCATCACCAGTGCCGAGTACAGGGGGACAATCACCTCCCTAGTTCTGCTGGCCACACTACTCCTAATACAAGCCTGGATGCCGTTGGCCTTCTTAGCCATCTGGGCACACTGCTGACTCATCTTCAGATGGCTGTCAACTAGCAACCCCAGGTCCTTTTCCTCTGCACAGCTTTCCAGCCACTGTGCCCCAAACCTGTAGCATTGCTTGGGGTTTTTTTGACCAAAGTGCAAATTGATGGGATTTATGCTCACTGTGGCAGGGAATGGAACATAGATCTTGCTTCTCCCTACTGTTATGCCACAGTGATCAAGAGCAAGTTCCTAGATGAAAATGGCATAAGCAGGATGCAGAAATCACCTCCAAAGATAGTTTCAGGGCCACATTTACAAGGCATTCACTAGAGAGGATGCTTCTGAGAAGGAGAGCTGTGGGTTAATATTGTCTACACATCAGATTTTCACAGCTGCATGGCAGTGTACTTTTGAAGTTTCTGCCTTTACTATTACAACTACTTAGGTACAGACTCTGAAAATATGGCTATAAAAATTAGAACAGAATTGTGAAAATGCACTCAAATTCCTCTTGATGCACACACTTTCATGGCAGATAAGACAGACACCTGATAGTGGAAGGAGATCTTAGATGAATCAGTTTGTTCCTAGGCTTATCATTCAGTTGCTAACAGCTTTTGCATAGCATTGTTCCACATATTGTGCACACATCAAATAAATAAGTGTCACACAGTATTAGAAATGTTTTGAGTTCTAAATAAGAGAATATCAAAGCTATACAGAATCAATTACTACCATAGATTCAACTGTATTTTCAATGGAAAGCAGTATGTTTCTAAACCTTAAATATTGTTCTTGCAATAGCTTTCTGTAAAGAAGAGTATTCTGAGTATGCTCGATTTACTGAAATATTTTGTGTCACAGTTCCCATTAGCAGCTACTTCAATCTCCCTTTTCACTAGCAAAATATGCAATCTTTCCTAATCCTTCAGATTTGTGAGATAACAGCCTTATTTCTACTACTGGTCCAGATGTTCCTCCAGGCACTGGAATTCAATAAAGCAGATGGATTCAGGAAAGACAAAAAAAAAAAAAAAAAAAAAAAAAAGAAAAACCC
>VXAV01004086.1:241330-258431 GCA_013399715.1 Alectura lathami
TTTTGGATGACATCTGCCTGCTGCTGAAGAAATTGTGATACAGTTTTGTGGGTGGAGCAGTGGGGCTATGGTGGAGCACAGAGGTCAAAAATTGCTAGCACAACAAAGATTTTACAGTTAATAGAAATGTCACAAAAAATATTGAAACAGGTGTAAGGGAAATTAATCTATACTACAATGAAATCACACTGGGGCATTTCACTAGCACAAAAGCCTCTTGCAAATATGGGAAAACTTATTTTTCTTTTCCCCAGCGACAGTAGACCCATTTCACAGCCTGACTTTTACCCCATCCCATATGCCAGCCTGATCTGACAGAACAGCACATAACACGCAATTAATGTTTGAGAAGAAATTCATCAGGAATGAAAAGCAGTTATATACTGCTCTGCATTCTGTGCCTTTCATCCCCATTCTCTTCTTCATATCAAATATCTGTAGAGTTTTCTATGAGAAGATTGGAGTCATACCATATTTCATTAAAATTACCAGAAAAAAAAAAAATCACAGTGTTCATAAAATGCAGTCACAAGTCCAACTCAAGTTGCTTGTGGCACTGAAACAAACAAAAGTAAAGGGGATATAACATAGGTTAATGCATATGAGGTCTTTTAACTGCTGTGTACAGGCAAAGAAGGAAATTCCTAGGTGTGAAGGCAAATGTCAGCTGCTCAAAATCCCCTGCCAGTTTTGGACATGGCAATAGATAGCACTCTCCAATACAAACCTTTCTGTTTTAGACCAGAAAGATGTCTTATGTGTATGGATATATATATATATTAAACATAGAGATGCAGATATCAGGACAGTCACATCAATTTATATCACAGACTTCTAAGGCATGGAAAAATAGCCACAGAGTTAAGTGCATCACATAGTACCTAAAATCTCAGTAACTGCTCTCATTTTTCAACATCAAATACAGAATCAGACATTTTTAAGATCTATGTTGATTTGAATGACAGTAACTGAATTACTACATTTATATTTAGAAATCTCTGTCCGCCTATTTTACTGCATCAAGTCATCCTCAGCTCTTCATACATTGGTTCCAGAAGTGATGGGATGTACCAACTGCTAGGACACATCAGACAAAGACACCAATGAAGTTTTTGCTGCAATGCTTCTTGCCCTTAATAATCAAGGCCTA
Organism: Alectura lathami; assembly: GCA_013399715.1. Lineage (NCBI taxonomy): Eukaryota > Metazoa > Chordata > Aves > Galliformes > Megapodiidae > Alectura > Alectura lathami. The sequence goes on from VXAV01004086.1 coordinate 242,481, forward strand.
GAACTGAAGATCCTTCTGATATTCTGGGAAGAAGAAATGAAGAAATACACACATGCAGAAACTGAGTTTCTACATAGATGATTTACTTTCCAAGTGTCTACTTTCCAGCAAACATTGGAACTTTCAGCTTATTTTACTTATAATCATACTGAAGAGTAACCTGCTAATGCAAATTAAAGCTTTACATTCAAACAATACATCCGGAGATCTGCAGGCAGCTTCCACTCATGAGACCTGTTCTTACACAAACAGAAGTCTAAGAATTCTAGAAAATGTTCGTATTCAGTTGGAAAGAAGATAATCATAGACTGAAGACTACGAGGCAAGAACCAGAACTGTAACTGGAAAACACAGTCATTTGATCTTTTAAAATTCAGACAGAGCTGAAACAAAATCAGGCTGGATGACTCTTCAAACCCTGTTTTAAGAACAAATTCTTATTGTGTTAACTTCTTGTCTTTGTCTTTAAAGATGAAAACAAAATATAAGCATTAAGTAACCTTATTTTCATCATGGAATTTCACTGGAAGAGCATATTAACCAAAACTAACCAGTAAGCTTTTTTTAAGTGTTTAAAATAAACTGAAATGCAAAGGTAAAGAAGGGAGATAAATTTCTAGAATAGCTCTAGTCTACCTTAAATTAATTTAGCCAAGATTTTCCTGTATGCTTAATCATTTAGTATCTAAAGATTGATCCTGCGTACTTTCTGTGGGAAAGATTCTACACAGTGTCTAGAGTCTACTGGCCTAGCACACTGAACTACAGAACAGAGTGATCAGGAGAAAAGCTTACCTCTAACTGGGGATTTTTAGGTTATTGCATTCCTTTCATAGATCATAATAGATCATAGACACTCTAGTGACTCTAATAATCGCATCCTAATGACATACAATCCCTAAAAAGACAGCTTGTTCTTTCCATAGGGAGCTGGAAGATCATTTCACATGGCTCAGTAAAGACAAATATTTGCCAGAGAGCTGCAGTTTATGCAGAATTTTCTCACCTGGACTCTCAGTGGACTCTCAGGCACAAGCATATAGGCAGAACAAAGCAAAAAAAAAAAAAAAAAAGGTATAGCTTCTAAGAACTTTTTTTTTTTTTGCAAATAATTTTACACTACATGAAACGAAGCTCAGTGCAACAAAACCAATAAATGTGCCACGGCTTTGTCTTACATCTTTCATATAAACCGCTTGATTGCAACCGTAAATTAAGTAACATAACTCTCCAAGTTTCACCATATTTTAAATTTTATATCCTTTAGAAGAAAGCTTCCTATTCTGAGCATTGAATTAGCTCCTCTTTTGGCACTGTAAATAGCTAAAAAAAATTGTTTAACAGGCCTTAATTTTGTGCTGTCAGTGTCATGTCCAGTCACAACAACCCAACAAACTCACTGTAGTTTTTAAAGTTGCTTATTAATACATATTAGAAAGGGACATAATTTATTTTAAATTTGATATTTTTCAGTCTTCAGCAAACATATCTAAAAGCTATTAGAAATTACAGCATAATCCAAAAATCAACTTATTTTAACGTTGATAATGTAACACCATTTAGAGCTGGCCATGTTACTGTTAGCAATGCCACTCTGCCTACAAATTAACTGAAAATGAGCATAAATATTTGCCTTCAGTTAAATAGCCACCAACATGCATTATCAGTAAGTCATCCTTCAAGACTGGACAGTGTGTAGCAGAAAGGGGTCAAAATGATTTTAAAGTATAATACGCATTTTATCTTAAGCATGTAGGACTGTTGAAGAACATTGGCACAATTACTGAACATCAGAATATTTTCCAGCTCTTAAAAATGGCTTCTGACTATTATGAAGGGATACACAATTGCAGATTTAAAGCTTTACATGAAGGGAGGTGGGGATGTCAGAGTGGTTTTGTGGTTTTTACAATGTGTAAAGGACTTTTGTAATGCAGTCTGGACTTGATAGATTTCTTGTTCTCATATCTGCATAGAATTAAAGAAATGAAAGCTGATTCTTAACGAAGAGATAGGTGACCCCTTTCTTTGATTTGATTTTAGACATTCTCAGCCACTGAAACACCAATGACTTTATTTTCTTTCTGTAGCTCTTCCAAACACAGCTGATCTCCACATTTTTCCTCCTGATACAGTCCCTCCACTTCAACCTGGGATTATCCTCTTCACGGATTTTCTGAAATTACTGGATTTGCATCGTTTATGCCATATATCACAGGTCAAAGCTAAATGATTTACAAAAATCACTTGATCAAAATAGTCTTCTATTATTCAAATATCTATCAAAAAAAATCCAAAAATTTTAAAATCATATTTGTACTTTAACAAATGGCACTTCCATATTCAGCAATACTCTCTAACAAAGTTGACTTCTCATGAAGTCGTAAAACTACAGATGCAGGTTTGAAAATGAATAGATGCAAATTCATTTGCATCAAGAGACATGCACTAAGTAGTTTCTTAGAGTCCACCTTTAAACCTTTGTTCTCTCAGTTTCTTACCACTTGTGAAATAATTGGTGTCTGTTACTATCCAAATAAGATAGTGGAAAGAATATTTTCCTCATGTAAATAGATTTAGGCAGCCTGTAGAAAGGTCCTGAATGTTAATTAAGTTAGAAGCCTGACATTAACATTAATTTTAGCAGTAACTGTAAGGAGGTCCACAACACAATTTAAAAGAGTAAAGATATACTGAAGGGTATTAAAACTAACAAATACATTTTTTCAAAAGAAAGTGTAACATATAATAGTTGAATTGTGGTTTTGTCACAAATACAGATAGAGGTAAACAAAGACTGAGTTTGCATATTTCAATATTGAGACAACATTAAATGAAAGCCAGTGTATCTCTTCTTTAGTGCGTCCTATGTCCTTCATAAGAAATTATGAATATTATGGAGCATATAGTAGCACCTCAATATTCAGCTCTCTGACAAATCACAGCTAAGCAACGCCGTTTAAAATTAGATTTTCCATGAGCAATCTGCCTAGTAATTTTTTTCCACATCATGAAACTATTCAAAAGATTTTAATCTCCTTGCAGATTCTCCACCACAGTGGGGAGAAAGCCAAATCCACTGTCACTAACTGCCCTCAGTGTTACTGACTAACATACTAGAAAAACAAAGATCAGTAAAGGGTGATGAGACCTTTTCTCAGCTGGGTTCTGCAAGAATTGCATGTTCTCTTCTTCCCCTTACTTTTCGATCTCAAAAAATCCCTTTGGGTATCTGTTTGACTGAGTGCAAAAATTATCAAAACACGAATAATTCAAACCTTCCAAGTTTCAGGCCCAACCGCCAGCTAAAACAGAGAGAACACAGGGTTCAAGCCTGTGCAATTTCCCCAAACAGAAGACAAATGAGCTGAAACGTCAGACTGACACAGCAGTGCTGTGCTCAGTTTGAGGTCATTTTTGAAAGCTACAAAATTTATCTTTCCATTTCGGGACAGCTGGAACTGAAAAGCATTGTAAAGCAACTCCAAGATAAATGGCATAAGCCATTCACCCCCATCTGAGCTCACCCTCAGGGTGCTATGTGGGCCAGCAGCTCCCTGTGAGGGTCCCTCAGGCCTGTCCCATGTCCCACCACCCCAGCCAGCTGCACTTCCCTGGGGACAGGCCAAGGTCATGCCAGGACTTGGGCCCAACTCAGTGCTTTCTGTGGGGAGCTGGAGCCTGGCCCTGTTGCAGCCTTGCTAGGGCAGTGGCTGACAGGACACGGGCTGAGGTGGGGCCCTGGCCCTGGGCAGAGTTAGGGAGCCCTGAAGTGGGCAGGAGCATGAGGGCCTGTTCGTGCCCCCAGGGCCCTGAGCTGGGAATCTTGCAAAACACTTTTTTTATTGGAGTCGTGCAGTCCTCTAGCCAAGGCATTAGAAAAAAAAGCAACAATTTTTCCAGCCATGTCCCTAATCCCTTGTCTTTTTTCTGATTCAGCTGTCCACTTTATAAAATGAGCATAACAATATCTACTTTTCAAGAAATTTGACACCCGTGGTCATCATGTTCTCAAAGTGGTAAATATTACTACATCTCAGAACTATGAACAAGAGGCCAAAAAGATCATTTTATTTTTTTGTGTCTAGTTGCATCATTAATCAGAGATGTATTGCAGATGGAGAAAGAGGAAAAATATTTTGTTGTCTTTCCCTTCTCCATCTCCCAAAATTAATGCATTTACAGGTGCTGTTGAAATATAATTTACATCTTTTAACATCCATCTGTGTCATTTGCAGGAGTTACGATAACACTTCAGTAATCCGCTACTCCCATCCCCATGGAAACTGCCATCAAACTGACAAAAATGGGACAGAATTCTTTAAACTAAACACTTTTAAATGGAGGAAAGACTTTTTTTTTTTTTTTTTTTTTTTTTTTTTAGAGCTGTTTCCATGTGATCAGAAACCATTGCTGGTTGCTTAATTGTTTAAAATCTTGTCAAGCGCACAGGCAAGTGCTCAGCCTTTTAAAATGCGACTCTTCTATCTGGCTTTTACAGCAGAATTTGTGAGCCTAATTCTTCTGCTGTCCCTCTGAATGTTAGCCATCAGAAACTTGTGAGCTCTGTACAGTTTCACCAGCTTGAAATCAGCATGCAAGAAGTGCCATCATTTAACACCAGAAGAAAATTTTCAGAAGGATGAATGAAAGAGGGAACATATGTTCTTGTCATCCCACAAGGTACCTCAACACTGTTGTGAAAGGATGAACTCCTGGTCTGGTACTGTAAGCCAGTACAGGAAAAGGCTATGTATCAGGAGAGCCCAGCTACAGTCACAGAATCCAACAGACTTCCTTTGTGACTTTCTGTTTTCACATACATCGCCTTTATATTAACTTCTCAATTTGTAAAAATAAATAAATTAAAATATCAGGTTCTACTGAGGAGAAATGAGAAATAATATCAAGAGGCAACTCTTTTGGCTCATACAAATTCAGAAGCTACATTTTGCTATGCAGTTTCTTGAACAAGTGCTCTGAAGCAAATCTCAGTTATGTCTCAGTTTATAGATTATCTCTGTACTAGGAACTTTCCTTTGGCATAAACCCAAATTTTCACATGAATAATGCCTTCTGAGTCCAGTTTCTATGTTAACGCTAAAAAGCTAGATGATATACGTATGCTCATGAGAATGTACACAGTTAGGTGTGTCTCTGCTCAGGTTCTACACAAATCCAATCATTTTAAGTGCTAAAGGCATGGGTGATTATTCATTCAGATGATGATACTGGCCAAGCACAGCAGCATAAAGAAATACCCAGCTATATCACAGTATTTTGCAAACAAAATATTCTAGGAAAAGAAAATATTGATTATACAATTAAACTTTAAAATGATTAAGCCATTTGGAACAAACAGTCTTCTATTTAGAATTATGACAAAGCATGGCACTCCTATTAAAATATCTGATAAACTGTGAACAGGTCTGCAGATATGTAGCCAACTATATGTTTCACCCATATTGTAAGATCATACTCTTTTTTATTGCAAATGCCTGAGAAATAGGATTTGGAAATAATAAGTATGTGACTAAATAAATGTCAACAGACTCAAGGACAGTCAGAGAAATCAATGTTCCTGGCAGAAACTGATGGAAATTTCTGTGAGTGTCTGGTGGGTTGACCCCGACTGGCAGCTAAGCCCCCACCCACTTGCTCACTCACTCCCTGGCAGTGGGATGGGGGAGAGAACTGGAAGGGTAAAAGTGAGAAAATACTTATGGGTAAAGATAAGAACAGTTTAATAAGTGAAGAAGGAAAAAAAAAAAAAAAAAAAAAAAAAAAAAAAAAGCAATGCAAAAGCAATCACCACTTCCCACCAGGAGATTGATTCCCAGCCAATCCCTGAGCAGTAACTACTTTGGAAAAACTCCGCACTCTGTTTCATTGCCGAGCATGATGCTACACAGTCTGGGATATCCCTTTTGTCCCAGCTGTGTCCCCTCCCAACCCCTTGCTCACTCCAAGCCAACTTACTGGGGGACAGAGCGAGAGACAAGCCCTTGGTGCTGTGTTAGCACTGTTGAGCACAGGCTAAAACATTGGAGTGTTATCAACACTGTTTTGGTCACAAATCCACAAAGAAAAACCACATGGGCTGCTACAAAGAAATTAACTCCATCCGAACCAAATCCAGTACAGACTGTAGAATAGCAGCCACTGTATCTTATTTACCTTTTCTGTTACCAAGCCACAGAAATTCAAAGGCATCAAGCTTCTTTGCTCATAAAATCAGACACATTTCCTTAGTTCTGAAGGTTCCTTTGGGCAGAGCAGCAACAATCACAGCCATAGATTTTTTTAAAACGGGGAAAATAATGCCCTAAATGACTCAGAGCCTGACCTTACAAGATGCTGAAACTCTCCTAAGAGACAAAAGCATCCTCAGCTTCCACCATTGCATCCTCATTTTCCACCACTGCTACACACTGCATATTCCTTGACGGACACAGTAATTAAAGACTCCATTTCTCAGAGGTACTAATACACCTTAGTGAGACCAGATGCAATCATTAAAAACCTCAGCAGTTTATGGAGTAGAAAAAGGAATGAGACCAGAGTATCTAAAATTTCTATAGTTAATAAATTTTAGAACTTGATGGAAACATGTTTTGTTTAACTCAGCTTTAATCTTGTAGCATAACGGCCATGACCTCCTGAGGTACAGAAATAGGGTGATCAGGCTCCTGACTCTCTTTTCTTAGGTCTTTTCTGGCCTTTCTTTCAAAGTCCCCCCATATCTTCATTCACCCTCCTTCCAGACTCACTCTTTAAAAGCTGTTCTTTCTGGAAGGCTCACAGCAGCTGAGAAACTTACACTCCTATCTTGAGCATCCCTCCAGATACTGTGTGTTTAGCCCATATAGCACCACACATTCAGCTCTGAAGTGCAAACTGCACAACAAAAAGCTGTGCAGCCTTTTTGATCTCACGCCTTACAGTGAAAAGAAAAATAGAACAGCATTACAAGTCCCCAGTCAGTATTGAAAGTGAGACAAACAATAATCACTTTTCAATTATTCTAAACTATTCCATGTTTCTGTGGTTCTGGAAAAATTTATATTGAAATAAATTAAATGTACTTAGTGTCAGAGATCCCGCTCTTTATATTTCTTACTATTCATCCCTATCCTCCTAGCAAGAATACTGGTATTGTTTGCAGAAGTCATTTTTCTGAGTCTCATCGCTATGGGTCTTGATTTTGTTTTTATTAATTAGTAATCATTATGTATCAGTGTCTTGCTCATTTGTTCCATCTAGAATATAATTCCTGTCCTCAGATGCCATTGACTTGAATAGGAGTCTCCTGCATACATCCAATTGTTTGTTCTTCCTGTTTGTGGGTTTTTGTTTTGTTTTAGTACTTGAAAGAAAAAAAAAAATTAATTAAAAAAACACTGGAAAAATAAATTGCATGTGCGTAATGATAGTCGCCATCCCTTCCTCATCTGGGTTATTTTGGGTCACATTTCATTTTCACATCAGGAAAAAACTGGATAAGTAGTGAATGGGAAAGTATAATTATAATTGGAATCATGCTGTTTTATGCAGGCCTGCACATCTGGAAGAGGGTGGGAAAAGAGAAACAGAAGAGTGGGAAAGGCTGGATTCATCTCACTAGACAAAACCAGGGAGTCTGGAAAGCACACAAGTCTGGTTACTGAAGTTACAGTGAAAGTTAGCACCACACCAAAAAGAAAATGTTCAGCAATAAGGCGTTCCTCCCCACACATCTCATGTTCAGAAGTGCTCCTCTCCTCTCTTTGAAGCTAAACCCCAGCCACCTCCATGAACTTTCTTTGAACATAGGGGCTATTCTCCTCCTCTGCAGGCCCCAGTGAGCACAACTAAGGTGGCAGAGTGATCCGTCTCCAGCCAGCCTCCTAGTTACAGATTAACAGGAACAGCCCTGGTACCACAGAGCCATTTAGACAGGCAAACACATTCATTCATGTGATTGATAAAATGTGTTTGCTTTGTGTTAAAGAATCTATAAAAGCTTTTTCTAACACTGCTATTGAAAAAAGTCATGGAGGTTTCATTAATGGCAAACAACTTCAGTGGCTTATCTGGGTCACTATGGTGTTGCACATATGAGTCTGCACCCAGTGGCCTTCACAGCTCTTTGGAAGCTCCGTCTTAGACCCCACGTGAGCCCCCAGACTGGCAAAGAGCAGAGGCATAGCTGGTCTCCATAACTGAGAGCTACCACCCTCTCTCACAGAGAAGAGGAGTAGCACATTGACCCCAAGGATGCAGTTTTGGGGTCACCCACAGACAGGATGAAATGCCTCCTCACTCCCACCTCTTCAAAGAGCTCCAAAGCACGCAGCCAGGCCATTTTTACATTACAGTCCAGAAGAGAAACAGTGCATGCTGCTTGCTAAATATATGCTGCAGGAGGAAGCCAGAAGGCTACATTAGTATTCAGAGACAGTGACAGTATAGTACACTGCAAGGAAGTATCACATAACCTCAGCACTATTACTTTTATTACCATTATTTTGTCATCTCCATCTTATTTAGCTCTCCACTTATACTTCCCAATCCATCATACAGCATAATTACATTCAATGAATGAGCTCTCAAGTTACATTACAAAAAGAAACTCATTCTTAGAAGTTTCTCAACTGAGTTGTAAGCAATTAAAAACATCTCTGAGTGCTTCATTTAATTTTCTTGAATGGAAGAAGTCTTAGAAGTAGGTAGAAGCAATTTCCTTTGCGGAAGGACCGTGAATTCATATTATGGCATATGAATAATGCATTGTTCCATTTAAAACATCTGAAGAGCCAGCATGGTCTGCTGAAAGCTGGACCTACTGGCAACATAAAACAGAGGGGAAAGAAGTTTTGCAAACAAGTCAAACACAAGTCATGCAATGCCAAGGAACCCTATGGATGCCTCATCTGTCAGACATGGGTGCCTGTGGAAGAGGGAACTTCATCTTCTTCCAATCACAAAGTTGGTTAGAGAGATGTTAAATAAAGTAAATTATAAAGTAAATGAGTCTACTTCATCTATTGCAAGTTTTCTCTGTCTCACAGCCACTTGAGCACCAAATGAGCAAGGTCCAGACATTTCTCACTAGAATTCAGATCTTCTGGGGAAAAAATGTTGCCTCAGTGCTAGTGTCACTGAAGCAGCACAGTCATAAAGTCAGCAACGTAAGATTTTATAACTAACCCTTTCTAACTCATTTTATAACAAACCACGAATCCATGTTATAACTATAATTTTCAGATATTCAAAATGAGAACATATCAGCTCTATTAATACTGCAGCTGCAGTTCTGACTGTATGGCTCTACCACAACTGATGGCACTTCATCTCTGCTGGGCTCAGTAATTCCTGGCTAACAGGTTCACCTTAAAAACACAGCCAAGAGAAGAGGGAAAACAGTGCCAAAGTGTGTTTAGGACTGTAACTGGATTTGGGATCTTCCCTTCTTTCTGAGAAACAGTGTACTTGTTAAAAAAATACAGCTATAAAAGCAAAATCTTTGTTCTGAATTAATGTTTGCATAATCAGGACTGACACTTGGGCATTTTTGTGCTCTGGCTAGTCTCAGTGCTTTCTGAACAAAATATGAAGTAATTCTCCAAGATTTCTATTGGTTATCTGGACAAAAACTTCTTTGTGTATTGCAGGACCAAAAGCATTACACAGAGTAAATATTTAAGCTGAAGGTGTGCTACTGATAGGTTTGTACCCACTATCGTTATTTTATGTTGTTCAAGTTGCTGGCTTGCTTCCCACTTTGTAGCACCGTAAAGTAAATGACTGCTCAGAAAGCTGTTGAACAGGAATGAATCTGCCACATAACATACAAATTGCAACAGATGGTTGCCACTTCAGACAATGAAGATCTTATTATTTTTAATAGCTGGGAGAATGTAGGTTTCTTAGAATACATCATATACTGTAATGACTCACAGGCTATTTTTGAATATGAGAACACCATTTTAATTTACTTTAGCTCCACCTAGAAAGGTCAATATACAAAAACTATGACCATTTAGGCAAACAGAGGATGAAATTCTACCATGCTTAGAGTGGGGTTCATCTCACTTAGCCTTAGCTAACTAAAAGGTGGATGACTGCTGTAGGTTATTCTACCAGGTACTCCTAAGATGCAATGAGCAGCTTTGAGAGCACACCTATTACACTGACTGAATTTGAGAATTAGTCAAAGCAATTGTTTCAGATACATGCAGCTTTTAGAAAGCGAAGCAAGGTGAGATTAATTCATGTCTTACTGTTGTTTTTGTTTCATTGATAAGTACATTAATACAACTGTAGCAAGATATCACTGAGAATGAGAAAGAGGGCTGAAGATGGGCCTTTGTTAAAGAGGAGTTTCTTTCACAGTGTAGGGATAAGTAAGTTAAATTTAAGTTACTTCTGCCACCAACACTTGCCTAAATCATACTTTATCCAATGAACACTCCAATTGAGATACCAGTGGTATTAGTTGAAGCCTTAGGTAAATAAAGCTGTCAGAACTGACAGCATGATATAACCCTATTCTTTTTTTTTCGAACACCGGGTAAACGTGATTTTTATCATGCTCTTCTTGCAGTTAAAGGCCAAAAATAACCCAAAGATTTCAAAATCATATTATCTCACTCAAGATTGAAAAGATAAACAAACTTGTACATGGTGAACAAAAATTGAGCCGTATATATTAGATCTCTACGAGATTCAAACGTCCTTGACTTTCTAGCATGGATTTAATTCAGGGAATTTCTAATATATATGTGTTGGAATAATGTCATGCTATTTATTTTGCCATTTAAGTTTCTACAACTTCACTTCTGCAATATGATATAGCATTTTTAAGAATATAACAATATTTTCCTCTTCAATTTTTTGCAGACACAAAAAAATAGCTATTGTTACCTATTAATTGTTAAAGAGAGATTATGGGAACTTCCAGCTGCCAGTTCAATATATGTATGAAAAATAATGTTATATATGCGGCTCATAATTCCCCCTGATTCCCCCTTTATTATATAAAGTTTTGCCCCAATGAATTAGGAGAACCTTTTTTTGAATAAGAAACAAAAATGCTACCCTTAATTTAAGGGCACATAAACTACATACACTGAAATGGAACCAAACACTGGATCAAAAAGTATTGTCATTTATGTTGATATTTTGCTTAGTGATCAGGAGATTTATCTGGGGACTTTTCCTGGAGAGGAGGGAGGAAGAGAAGAAAAGCAGAGAAGGGGTAGCAGGTTTTGGGTTTTACTATGAGTTTTGGAACAGAGAGTTTTGAGCTAAGCGGTCACCTGGGTTTTAAACTACAAGAATAATTAACAAAATAGTTATAAACAGGGTAGAATTATTTAATCAAAACTGAAATCATTTCTATTATTCTACTACAATAAACCTCCAAGGACAGAGACTGCACAACTCCTCTGGGCACTTACTCCACTGCCTGGCTGCCCTCACAGGGAAAAAAATTCTCCTTGCATACAGTCTGATCCTCTCTCACACCCCTAAATGCCTTCTGGCTCTCATCCTCCCACCACGCACTGCTGTGCATGGCCTGGCTCCCTGCTCTCACTAAACTTCCTGCAGGCACCAAGGAGCCACTAAGCTGCCTCTGCCCCAGGCTGAGCATACCTCGTTCCCTCAGCCTCTCCACATGGGGCAAGCATTCCTCCAGCCATCACAGTGGTCTCTGCTGAACGCTGGGCAACATAACCACAATACTCCCTCTTTCAAAAATAAAGTAAAATAAAACAACATAAAATAACATAACATAAAAGGAAGGGAAAAAAATAAATGTTTGTAGTAAGAACAACAATGATCCATTACAATGGATCCCATGTTCATGATGTTAATATGGTGTCATCGCTTATTAATACACATAGTACAAAGGCAGGGGAAAAGAAACTATATATTTCAGGATTGATGCTAACACAAATGTTAAGCCATCATGGTAGCTAAGAAATGCAAAGTATTCCAAAACAGGCAAATGTGGGTCTTTCCGAGAAGTTTCTGGTGCTGCCACCCAGGATACCAGGTCTTAAGATGCACTATGGCTTTTGCTCACCAATTATGTCAAAACTTTCCTGTTCCTTAAGCTCTCCATCTATACAGTGGATAAATGACAAACAGCCAGGAGTTCATATAGCTTCAGCCATATTTCCATCACAGTTCTCACCAACATGCTATCCACCACAGCAGAAGCAATTTGAGAAAAAGGACAGCTCATACCTGACATATTTCAGCAGACAATTTCTGTGTCCCTGATGCAAGAAAGACTCTCTCCTGAAGACAGTCTCTATGACTTTCTGGCCTCACTGACCTCTACTTTGCATAGTCCTAAACCAGTTCTCAAAGGATTAATGAAATAATTAAATTTATGCCCCAAGCATATGCTTTCTCTGACTGTCACCATTGCAAAGACATTTATATTGTAATAAAAGCACCAAAAGAGCATTTGGAGGATCTTACCCCTCCTCCAGAGACATCCAGAGACTCACTTGTTTGCACAGTTTTGCAATCTGGACACCATAAAGTGAAGGAGTGTTTGTCCTCCAAACGTGATCGATAAGCAGTTAACTTCCTGTAGTCTCCAGCTAGCTTTGAGTGGAAGTGAAGAAAATATAATGACCGATTATGTCTTTTCTCAGGACTTCATGAAGACGGTGGATGTATATGTCTGATACTGGAGAGTATAAGCTAATGCTCATTCTTGTACTTACATTATTTAAGTTAGGAACCACGGTTTTCTAAACTAGGCAGGACCTTTGGAACACAAACTATCAGAGCTCCTGTGTAGTACAAAATCACCATTATTTATTTGCAGCAATTCTGTGATTTGTAATACAAACCACCATAAAACCTCCGGCACTTGGGCCACATAGCTTCCGTTGACTTTACCCTTAGCTAAGAATGGCAACCAAGTAAAGGCTGAACACTGACATGGAAGTTGCCATCTGTCTGCTTCACTTAAATGGACTGCATGAACCAAAGAATGACTAATTCCTAATTTCATCTTGTGTGACTGCAGCCTCCAGCAGCACCTCAGGCATGCTGTGACTCTCCCGTGCTGTACAAGAACAAGCTGCAATGACGAGGCATTGCTAGTGCTGCAAGAGAAGCAGATCGATTGTACAACACAAACTGCCAAGTATCAGATTGCATTACCATTTCCCAATACCAAGAATACGCACCGGATGAGAGAAAAGGTAACACGAAGTCTGCTACAGATAGAAAAACAGTTCAGAAAGGTACATTCGCCATGAAAAAAATGATCTTTTATTATGAGCAAAGTGTAAGGCATAATTTCACACCTTTCTACCCATCCCTAGAGAGACTTCAAAGATCTAACATCTTTGAGTTGCTTTAGATGAGGAACCTTCGTGAGTCCCATTTCAGCACCTGGTTCAAAAGTATGGTAATAAGAGGCCAAGGATACAGTCACATCTGAATTTGACACAGTCATCTTTTCTAACATTAATATTTGATTATTATTTAAGTACAACCAAAGTACGGATACACTCATGCCACATATGAAGCAATAAGCAACAGTGAAACAAGAGTAGTTAGTATCCTGTTGATAAGGTTCTGGTCTGAAATTTCATTTTAAATCCACATTTCACATTTTTTAGCATGATCCTGTGTAAGTCATTTCGTACCTCCATGCATTTGATTGTTATCTGCAAAAGTGAAATAAAAATATCCCTTTGACTTTCCCCTATTTGTCATTATTTTAGACTTCCAGCCTTGTGGGGGAAGTATCATCACTTTCTCCTTGTGAGACCTACACAGTATCCAAGAGTAAATCCAGTTCAGGTAGATGGTCATTTGGAAAGCAGCTTGGGCCTTAGGTCCTAAACTTAGGCAGGATGACAGCAGAGCACTCAACAGAAACCAACCTCCTGAGTTTCCATCCCGGATTTTGGGCAGGGTCTTTAGTCAGCTCCGAGCAACACGTCTCACTCTCCACAGCACTCAGCTTTGAACTCATACCTACATGAGCATCAGTTACAGCCTAACTGGCGCTCGAGGCAGTAATGAAACACAAGGTCATAGCACAAGTTATACCTGAAGCAAAATGAATGTGGAAACACAGGATACAAACAGTGTAGCAACAGCATAAATTATCTGGCAAGATTAACTCTACATTTATATATAGCCTGTCAGCATTCCACTGGTCACTTAACAAGAAAAGACAATTTAAGAATGCTGTTGGCATTCACAAAGCCAATTGTAGTTCTGGACACATTTTTTTACTGGAGCTATGAAAGCAAAGTACTCAGCAGCAAAACTTCAGGAGACTATAGTGAACAAATAGGGTGGCAGGAGCAACAGGTTTGGCGAACATAACATTTAACATTCTTTTGATAGTCTGACCACACATAAGGAAAACAGAACTTAGCTAAGAGAGAAATTAAAGCTTCAGGCCAAATCCTCTGTGGGCATAAATCAGTTGCACAGTTTTATACAAGGTGAAGAGCTGACCCTGAAATGAATTCACCCTACTGCTGTGTTATCAAAGAGCTTCTATTCGCCTCTCCTGCTCACCAGCACTTGAAAGGAAGCATCCCATGAAGTATATGCCAGAATCCACACAGTATATCTCATTGCATTTCCTCATCATATCCCCTCTGCTGATGATCTCTAGACCCTTCCTTTCAAATCCTCTGTGTCCTGATACCCCTACTGCACAAACACGGTTACCTATTTCCTACAGAAATAAACTTTGCCCGGTAACCATGGATATAGTTTATGCAGTCAGGAAAACACACAAAACAACTGTCCATTGTGAAAAAAATGAGAGCTCTCCTGTTCCCATTCAGTGACCCCATCCCCACTGACACCAGAGCAGTAATTTTTCTTATCTGAGGAAACATGACCACATGGGAGAAGATAACTTGCTGGAATATTGCAGTCACATTGAGCAATGCCTTTCTTTTTCCTCTTCTGTAATCACAGTACTGAAGGATAGATCTGACAGGATTTTATTGACACAGACTTTTTATAGATCCACTTAAAAGGTCCCCAGACACTCATTCAGCTTCCTGTACGTATAGTACAAAAGCACTGCAAAGTCATTGTTAGTGAATATATAATTTGCTCTGAATAGGCAGGGCAGGAGAGAAGGGAAATCCAAAGACCTTACTAGACATTGGCTTAATACGGTATATTACCTGTGTTAGTTTGCCAGAACCAAACAGAAATACTTTCTCTTATCATTAAGGGAATTGTAAGACATGGCCTCAATTCTTAGCCATAATCTATCTGATCTTCGGCATATGTCTCCCTCACTTCATTTCCCTATCTTAACAATAAAGACTGGTTCCTTCACTTCATTTATCTTGTCAAATTGGACATGTACACTAACCCTTTCACCCTACAGAACGTGGTTGGAATAATGTAAGAGAGCCCTAAGAACCTCGAAAAGAAGATTCCTGCAGTGAAACACAGAAGCCACAAAACTTCTTAAAGAACTAACATATTACATCAAGTAAGCTCCAGAAATACATACACTAATTACATCTTTAATTTTATGTACTTTTAGACCCTTAACTGTTTATTTCAGCCAACTTTCACAGTAATAGCACCAATACCCGTTAAAGTTGGAAAATAATTTGTTTTAACCTCTTGGTTTCACATGTTTCTCCTGTTTTGAAGCTGAAATTTTTTATGCTTTAGGGTAAAAACAAAAGAAAACACCAATGCATCTTGCTAAAATGGGAGCAAATTCCCAGCAGCTTTTGTGCTATGGAACAGTGAGAAATAAACATACACATACTCTTTTCCCATTGTAATGAAATTCTAACCATACTTGTTTTGAATAGTGCAACAGCAAAAACAGCTGAAGTTTGAAATGTGACACTCAGCACACATATTGTCCTTAATAAGAAGTACATGGTGTGCTGTGTTTGAGGAAGACATGGTTTTTGCTTTTTTTTCTTATGTACT
>VXAV01004086.1:258437-281870 GCA_013399715.1 Alectura lathami
AAAAAAAAAAAAACCTTCTCATTTTAATAGAGCCTAATAAAGCTGTCCTTTTTTGACATCACTAGAGTTACCTCTGCCCAGTCTGACAAGATCATGGGCTGCTGAAAAGACTTCTACATGTGGAAAATGTTCACACACAAATAACGTTATATTTTCTGATTCACAGAATGAGAGAAATCTGAGTAAAATCACCTAGCAGTCACTGATCCATAACACAGACCAAAGACTAGCTCTGAAGCTCCAACTTAACTCAGTCTAAATCTCTGATGAAGTCAGAACATCCATTTCTTCTGGAAAAGCTTATGATTGTCTGTGTACTTCACTGTGCCCTGAATTGCCTTTGCACCCTGCTGGAGATCTTCCTTCCCCTTCCTCAGTTATCAAAGATTTGGAAATTATGTTTCTGGATGTCCCACTTCCTTTGTAAGTAATTTCAAGGCCCCTTTCCTACTCGTCTGTGAGGAGAATGCTGATCTTCCCTAAACACTGTTGCTATCACCTTTGACTACCTACAGAATACAACTCTCCAGCAAAACAGAAGTTTCCACAGTGCTCTTCTATTCTTTGACCTATTTATGGCCACATTTATGCCTTCATCTCTGTGACCACAGCTGTAGGATTTTAGCAGGGCAGAATCCTGATCCCTCCCACCAGCAGCAGGCCATGCCCCATGAAGAGATGTGCTCCATGGCTAGTCTGATCTGTCCCACTGCGAGAGGAGGCACAAGGGAATCTCCTTTTACTTTGCATCAAGGATTTGGATCAGAGCAGCACAGCTCTGTGTACCATTTATTTGCTATATATGTCATGTGGACCACCTAGGTCCTGGGCCACTATCAGACCAAACCACAGGTACTGAAGGTTATGTGCAAGACAGCAAGCCAAAGCAATGACATACTTTAAACTGTTTGAAACTTGGTCATGCATAATCCAGGAACACGGTCATATAAATCTCCCAGTTTATGCACACCTGCAGGAAGCAGGTTGGCATGGCAGATTTCCAAAGTCTGATATAATTTTCAGACAATAATAGGATATATACCCAGGGCATGGATGTGCAGGACCTCTGTATCTCTAGAGAGATCAAGAGCAGCTCAGAAACAAAGGCAGACAAGAGCATTCATTATAATCTAGATGAATCAGAGCAGTCTCTCTGGTTAGAAACAGGAAAGGGGACATGTTTATAGGGTTGTGAGTGTTTATATCACTCTTATTTAATGCTGTGTTTAGTCATGGCCTACACCCCCTACCCCGCAACCACTCTGACAACACTGAGCGAACTGTCTACTTCATCTGCTCCATGCAGTACCACAATGAAGCTTCAATAGCACATGGTCTTTTACTCCCAGATCTTAGCTGGTTAAAAGTTTTCAGCTTGGCATATTGAAAAGATTACTAATACTCATAACATGGCAGCAAGCCAAAAACCAGGTTCTAAACCACAAAAACAGACACCTCATGCCTGTTGCCATAGCTCTCCAGCTCAATTAATGGTTTGTGATTGCCAACACAGGTCACGTGAGTAAGACACTGGCACTGAAGTGAGTAGTGCAAGATCAGTTATCAGGGGCTGTATGCTTTTCTCAGCAGCAGGGAAGGCAGACATCATTTTCCATCTCCGCAGGATTTCAGCAGAAACAAGCCTCTTTAACCTCATGAAGAAGATAGCTTCTCAGCCTTGGTCAGAAGAACAATGCACAAGATGTCATGTATGTCATAGCAGTGCTGCCTGAATATAAAGGAAAAACATAGACGTAAGTGTCCACTGCCTCCGTCCTATTTTTTTCTTTTTATTTCTCATCCTCAAGTTACTGTAAATTCTAGCTAATTGTAGCAACACTTCTTTGTTACCTACGAAACTGTATCTAAGAAAGTTGTGTTCAATGCCATTGTTTGGCACACAACAAGGTCCTAGCATCTCTTTGCAGCCCCCAGTCCTAGACAAGAGGCACTACTGTGAGTCCAGGACAACAATCCACATCTTGGTTCTTATCCTGAAGCTTTCCAAACAGAAAGATTTGTTCTCACCTATGTCTTCTCAAGTCTCAGTTCATATCTTGAATTTTGCCTGCAAGATGCACATTCCACCATGATCCTACAGGTTGTTGTAGCTGCACCAGGGACGTAGAGAAAAACACTAGGCAAGGTCACAGAGGAGAAGACATATCCACTCATTTCTTTGATCTGTACAAGGCCAGTCATAAGAGTGTCTCTTCTGTGCAGTTTTCTATAACTATAAACCAGTTACTGAAGCTCAGGCATCATGCATTATACCCTACTTGCCATCACTGAATGGTATAGAAGGAACAGAACTGTTTTGCAATGGCCTACAGACAGATGGAGAGAAATACTCTCTTGCAATAGACAGAATGGAGATGTGCATACTTACATTTCCCCTGGAACAGCTGGAGTAAGCGAGAGAGGCCACCGGTGGCTTTCACACATCACTGTTTTGCAGATATCCTGGGCAACTAACTTTTTCAGTCATTCATACTTCCCAGCATGCTTCAGTCCTTAACATCATATCAAATCATGTCAGTAGATTGTTAGAAGTTAGGAATTGCTAGCTTTTGTTGCTGAGTGACAACCATACAGTCAAGGCTGTGAGCAAAGTGCTCACCACCACAGAAGATACAGAGTAAACTTAGTACAGATATCAATGTAGGGTGTCATGAACATCTTTCAGCATTCTTCATGGAATTCTCAGTAATTACTCCAGCCCTGAAACACAGAAAAAAACTTTACCATGAATATATATTCTTTTATAACCTCACCATTCATCTTCACTTGACTTGAGTAAAAATTCAGAGCACATTGATCCACAACTGAAGATTTCTCCACCATTCATAAAATCATAGAATCATAGAATGGTTTGGGTTGGAAGGGACCTTAAAGATGATCTAGTTCCAAACCCCCTGCCATGGGCAGGAACACCTCCCACCAGACCAGGTTGCTCAGAGCC
Organism: Alectura lathami; assembly: GCA_013399715.1. Classification (NCBI taxonomy): domain Eukaryota; kingdom Metazoa; phylum Chordata; class Aves; order Galliformes; family Megapodiidae; genus Alectura; species Alectura lathami. The sequence goes on from VXAV01004086.1 coordinate 261,400, forward strand.
CCATCCAGCCTGGCCTTGAACACTTCCAGGGAGGGGGCATCCACAGCCTCTCTGGACAACCTGTGCCAGTGTCTCACCACCCTCCTCACAGGAAAGAATTTCTTCCTAATATCTAGCCTAAATCTCCCCTCTTCCAGTCTGTGGCCATTACCCCTCGTCCTGTCTCCACATGCCCTTCTAAAGAGTCCCTCCCCAGCCCTCCTGTAGGCCCCCTTCAGGTACCGGAAGGCCGCTATCAGGTTCCCCCAGAGCCTTCTCTTCTCCCAGCCCCAACTCTCTCATCCTGCCTTCATAAGGGAGGTGCTTCAGCTCTCTAATCATCTTTGTGGCTCTCCTCTGGACCCCCTCCAACAGCTTGATGTCCTTCTTGTGTTGGGGACCCCAGAACTGGACACAGCACTCCAGGTGGGGTCTCACGAGAGCAGAGTAGAGGGGCAGGATCACCTCCCTCGCCCTGCTGGTCACGCTTCTCTTGATGTAGCCCAGGATGCAGTTGGCCTTCTAGGCTGCAAGTGCACATTGTCAGCTCATGTTGAGTTTTTCATCAACAGAAACCCCCAAATCCTTTTCTTCAGAGCTGGTCTCCAGCCACTCTCTGCCCAACCTGTATTTGTGCTTGGGATTGCCCCGACCGAGGTGCAGGACCTTACACTTGGCCTTGTTGAATTTCATGAGGTTGGCATGGGCCCACCTCTCCAGCCTGTCCAGGTCCCTGGCTGGCAAGATGGTGTCCCTTCCCTCTAGCATGTCAATGGCACCACACAGCTTCATGCCTTCAGCAAATTTGCTGAGAGTGCACTTGATGTGCAAATCTGTGATGCGATGTCGTACTGCTACCATGATGCACTCTAATAGAAGTACTGATATTGCTGTTTCGTGCTTTTCTTTGTAAGTGTCAATGGCACCACAAAGCTTCCTGTAGTCTGAAAACTTGCTGAGGGTGCACTTGATTCCACTGTCCATGTCACCAACAAAGATGTTAAACAGCACTGATCCCAGTACTGAATCCTGAGGGACACCACTCGTCCCCGGTCTCCATTTTGACATTGAGCCGTTGACCACGATTCTCTGGGTGCGACCATCCAGCCAGTTCCATATCCAGCAAGTGGTCCATCCATCAAACCCGTGCTTTTACAATTTAGCAACCAGGATGTCATGCGGGACAGCATCAAACGCTTTGCAGAAGTCCAGGTAGATGACGTCAGTTGCTCTTCCCTTATCCACTGATGCTGTTACTCCATCATAAAAGGCCACCAAGTTCGTCAAGAACAATTTGCCCTTGGTGAAGCCATGCTGGTTGCAATCAATCACGTCATCTTCACTTTCCATGTGCCTTAGTAGAGCCTTCAGGAGAATCAGCTGCATGATCTTGCCAGGCACAGAGGTGAGACTGACTGGCTGGTAGTTTGCCAGATCTTCCTTTTTTCCCTTTTTGAGAATGGGGTGATGTTTCCCCTTTTCCAGTCAGCAGGAACTTCACCAGCCTGCCATGACCTTTCAAATATGATGGACAATGGCTTGGCAACTTCATCGCCAGTTCCCTCAGGACCAGTGGATGGATCTCATCAGGTCCCATGGACTTGTGCACCTTCAGGTTCTTTAGATGGTCTCAAACTTGATCTTCACTTACAGCGGGCGGATCTTCCTTCTCCCAGCTCTTGCCTTTGCTTTCTGCAACTTGGGCAGTGTGGTTAGAGCCCTTGCCTGTGAAGACTGAGGCCAAGAAGTCATTGAGCACCTCAGCTTTCTGCATATTGCTCATGACTAGGTCTCCAGTCTCCTTCCGCTGAGGACCCACATCTTCCCTAGCCTTCCTCTTATCGTTGATGTACCTGTAGAAATTCTTCTTATTCCCCTTCATGTCCTTAGCTAGACTTAATTCTGTCTTGGCTTTGGCTTTCCTAACCTGATCCCTGGCTGCCTGGACAACCTCTTTGTATTCCTCCCAGCTAGCCTGTTCATGTTTCCACTCCCTATAGAGATTCCTTTTATGGCCAAGTAAGTCCAGGAGCTCCTTGTTCATCCACAGAGGCCTCCTGGCATTCTTGCCCACCTTCCTCTTTCTTGGGATGCACAGCTCCTGGGCTTGAAGGAGATGGTCCTTGAATATTGATCAGCTCTCCTGGGCCCCTCTTCCTTCCAGGGTTTTGTGCCATGACACTCTGCTAAGCAGATCTCTGAAGAGGCCAAAGTCCGCTCTCTTAAAGTTCAGAGTAGGAAGCTTGCTGCATACCCTCTTTGACTCCCTAAGGATCCTGAATTCTACCATTTTCTGATCACCATTGGCAGAAAGATTCACCTTCTGCAGATCTGGAGAAGACATCATGTTGGAAGGTATAGTAACCAGGTATAGAAACACCTAAGTGTTATGGAAATAGCAAGAAGTATCCTATAATTCTCAGGCCTACTCTTCTAATGATGGCTAGTACTTCTGTAACCCAGATCAAAAGCAGGGAAGCCTCAATCTTAATGTACTGAAAAACCTGCAGAAGGCATTACTCTTGTCTCTTCCTGGTTTTCTTCTCATGTTGACCTCAGAAACAAAAATTGGGCTGCAGAGGGAACCACACTTATCAGTCACAAGCTCAAAAAGCAGAGGAATGTTTCTTCCACTGGGAACTACTGAAGCGCAGAGTCAGACATATCTCAGTACCAAGCTTGTGCTGCAGTTCCAAGCCTCTTCTCTTCAGGAGTTAAACCTATGTCTTGCTTTTAACATCAGAAATGCTCACCAGGCTGTATATAAGGTCTTACATACAGGAGATTTCTCTAACCTACAGAATCATAGGAGCTTTTGCAAATCAGCATGACATACCGTCATTTATTTAAAATTTACACACACACATTCATTGCTGAAAAACACCATTTTGACAAGGTAATCTTGATAATTCTGAGTAGAAATTTCTTAGAAAGAGACATTAAAGACTTAAACTCTGGTGCTTCTTCTTGAGCTTAGTGGAGGCTGAGGATGCACATCACTTTACAGATTTCCCCTTATTGTACAGACACGACTGAAGAACAAAAGTGAGCTCACTAGATGATTATAAAACTTCATTGTTCCTTACAGAGTTTTAGCATATTTTTCACAGAGGGAGATCGAGGGGAAGGTTGTCAGGCTTTGGCTGGAGAGTCATATTGCAGAACAATGCTAATCAAACTACTAATGACTATCGCATGGATAAGTGTGGCCAGCATTGTTTTTTGCAAAAAATGTAATAGTATTGTTCAGAGACGCTAAACAAGAGTTCTTTTGGCTGCATTTGACAGTGAAACATGTTGGTAAATAACCCCATTCTGATGGAGAAGGCCTAAAGCTTTAGGTATCTACTTGCACATCATTGATGTCTCTTCACTAGAAACACGGTATCAGTGATGCCGTGATTCCTTCCAAGTTGATAGACTGAAAAACAACTTTTTAGTCCCAGATAAATGAGCAACAGGTCAGCTCTAAGTATAATACTATAAGCTCTAAGCATAATAATATAATAAGACATTTCTAAACATCCAAAAGATTGTGTTTCATGAATAAACTGCTATAAATGCTATTTAAACAAACTTATCCACCACTAATACCAATGTTGACATTGTTCTGGATTTATAATGCATTTTCAAAGGTCATTAACATTGTCATCATCAAATATCTAGCACTTCTTCTCTGAAAAGAGACGACTTTTGCTTTCATATATTTGATCTGATAGTTTCAAAAGGAAACATTTCACATTTTTTTTTCTGCAAAAACGTTTGACTCTCTGTTCTAATTCAAGACAAAAATAAATTCTGAAACCTCAACCATTGCACCACGGAAGAGGTCAGGTTTTGAAGCAATCTTCACAAAAGACAATCTATTTTGAATGTATCTTGGACAGATTTCTAAATGCAAGCTAGCTTGTACTATCAGAATGTTTGGTGTTACGGAAAGAAAATTCCAAACAGAAAACAATCAAGCAGTTTTCCATGCGCACCCTTTTCTTCCCTTTAAGATATGGCAAATACTCCTGCTCTGTCCTCCATACAGACACTATGTCTTTATTCTGGGGTATAATCAGCCCACCATTATCATACCTGAGCTTCAAAGCAGTTGCTAGACTTGCGTTACCTACTCCAGCTTCAAAAGAAGAAAAATTATTTCCCCAGTCTTGACATCCCTGATTAGCACCCTCTAATGCACCTGGGAGAATCTCAGGGATGACAGTGGCACAAGTGATTGCCACATCTTCTTGTCATGTGCAGAAGGCCTGGAGTAGCTTATAATGGTTGCTGCTGTGGCAGGACTAAGCACAGATGATGATGTTAGATTTCTTTAGCCTCACACTGAACAGATCATGAAGATGGACCTCTTTATGAAGGCAGTATGACATTTTCACACCAATTCTCTAATCTAACCCCTACTTCTCTAAGAAGGTTGTTTCTGTCTGAAGTCCTGCGACAGGTCAGAAAATAGCAAAGGCATGTATTCACTCTAACACTGAACATCTACAATAAACCAGATACATTGATGGGAGCTGATTGCTGAATGAGTGCATCCAAGGCAAGGGCATAACTACCCCCAGTTCTGCAGGTAGCAGCACTGGCATCTGGCTCCATTCTAATCTGTATCATATTTACAGCAAGTAATCTTACTGCGATTTGTGAGGAGTGGTAATAACTCCTACAGAGCAGAACTGGACATATCGAAAATTTAGTTAAAAGTCATAGAATCATAGAACGGTTTGGGTTGGAAGGGACCTTAAAGATGATCTAGTTCCAAACTCCCTACCATGGGCAGGGACACCTCCCACCAGACCAGGTTGCTCAGAGCCCCATCCAGCCTGGCCTTGAACACTTCCAGGGAGGGGGCAGCCACAGCCTCTCTGAGCAACCTGTGCCAGTGTCTCACCACCCTCCTCACAGGAAAGAATTTCTTCCTAATATCTAGCCTAAATCTCCCCTCTTCCAGTCTGTGGCCATTACCCCTTGTCCTGTCTCCACATGCCCTTCTAAAGAGTCCCTCCCCAGCCCTCCTGTAGGCCCCCTTCAGGTACTGGAAGGCCGCTATCAGGTCCCCCCAGAGCTTTCTCTTCTCCAGGCTGAACAACCCCAACTCTCTCAGCCTGCCTTCATATGGGAGGTGCTCCAGCTCTCTGATCATCTTCTTGGCCTTCCTCTGGACCCCCTCCAACAGCTTGATGTCCTTCTTGTGTTGGGGAACCCAGAACTGGACACAGCACTCCAGGTGGGGTCTCACGAGAGCAGAGTAGAGGGGCAGGATCACCTCCCTCACCCTGCTGGTCACACTTCTCTTGATGCAGCCCAGGATGCAGTTGGCCTTCTGGGCTGCAAGGGCACACTGTCAGCTCATGTTGAGTTTTTCATCAACCGACACCCCCAAATCCTTTTCTTCAGAGCTGCTCTCAAGACATTCTCACGTCATTCTAAGAAATGTTAAAGGAGGGATGCACAAGAATGTAAGAAAATCTAAATAGGACATTCTAACAAGGCTTCAGTAACTACTGAAAAGTAACCATTCTCTGAGGGAAATAGAGTTTAAAAAAATAATAATAATAAAATAAAAAAATCTTGCTCACTTTGAATAGGTTAAACCAAAACATCATGGACATCCAAAAGTCATGAACATCATCAGACGAACACTGGATTCATTTTCTGGTGTTTTCCTTGGAACTTAGAGGAAGCTGAAAATTAAAGGCTCAACAGCTTTGCTCTGGAAGAGAAAGGTCTGCCTGACTTAAAGCCTAATGTATTAGATGCTCAAGAAAGAGTTGTAACTGAGATGCCCACTTGACCACAGACCTTTGGCTCACTCAATAGATACTGGAAAAGGTATTACAGAACTTGCAGACTCTTGCAAAAATTCTATTTTGGAAGGCAAATACCTCAAACTTGACACAAGTTTAGAAAAATAATGAGACAAGTACAAAAGGATGTTTACTGTATTATATTTCCTTTTTAAACATGAGCCTACTTTCTTTTATTAAAATAACAGTATGCATGTGCTTTATCTAGGTTATCATTCCATCTACAAACAACGTACTGTACATCCCACAATTCTCACCTTGGAAATAATCCAAGAAAATAACAGTAGTAAAGGAACATCTCAGCTTTATTACTTGATTTTTCTGAAGAGCATCTTTTGTGCAACCCACACATACTGCCCCAACACGCTTGGGAGCACACAAGAATCACAGAATCCATCTAACGCTTGCCTTCATCCACTTGGCTGTCTCACAAGCTGGCCAAGGCCTGACAAACCAAGTATGTTCATGATGTCTAATAAGTTCTAAAGGGTATACTCCAGCTGTTTCTAAAGCTGTGTTTGCTGGCTCACTTTCAGCAAGCAGGTAAGTCAGGTTTTATGAGTGTATAGCACAGATATATATATTACATGTGATATGAAGAAGTAGAGATTCATGAAGAAGTAGAGGATGGCCATCCACATAGTAGCCATTCATTCACACTGCTAACCTTTCATTTTTGAGAAGGGTGTCACTAGGCAAGGGAACTGAACGGCACAAGGCCACTTCAGCTAAGGCAAGAAGGTATTACAAAACCTGAAGTAAAGGTCTAATCTAAAATGCGTAAGTTGTATCTATGAGTACTATGTACACTATATTATATTCTATACCAAACTAGAATTTTTTTAATTCAGAAGGCTCTTGCTTAGTCACATGAACATAGGTCTACATGGTATTAACTGGGAAGGATCACATGTAAGTCAGAGGAACTCCAATGAAGAAATAGAGTTGCACTAGTTAATTCTGGTGTGAAGGAGACACTGACAACAGGGTCAAGACTTTTTTTTTAAATCAGCCCACCACAAAAAAACCTTGCACGTGACAGCCAAGGGTATAGCACATTAAAAATACATTGTGAAAAGAGAAAATGCTGTGCTCTATTTTGAAGCTACCAAAACCTCCCTTTTCTACTTTGCCATGTGCATGGCATTGCTAGAAGAGCTTCTTTGTTCAGGTTAAGAAGGCTGGCATAAGCAAAGGGAGGTGCCTGGTCCTTAAACATGAGATCCCATTAATATTACTGATAGACTATTCTTTAAAGAGATCCATCTGTTTCTTATTTGGCATATTCAGAATAGTAGCTTGTTACTTTTTTACAAGAATCTGCATGATCCAAGAAAAGCATAACCTCATGTAATGAAAGAAAAAGAAAGAATACTCATTAAATAATCCCATCCGTGCTGCACAACTTAAATATCCATCTCTAAAATGGCTTCATTTCTTTGCCTGGGGAGGGAAAGGAGTGGTAGGCTACTTATTTCCCTATAATTTTCCAAAATATACATAAAAGTAACATCTCCCATGTCCAGAATAAATCTTCTCTTCTTGCAAGTCAGTATGAAATGCTGTTCCTCATAGCTGTATTACAAACAACAAGTTCCTTCAGTCAAACTCCTAAGGTGGCCCTGCAGGAATTTAAGCTGAAGGCAGGAGCTAAGGTATAATGAATTTAGGTCAACATCAACCTATGATAGTAGGTAGCTTTGTCTGAATTACAATAATTGCAAAAAATTACTCTGAGCTAGGTGTGGAAGTATAGCAGCTGTGTTGCAAACGTGGGAAAGAAAAAATGTCCAAACACAAAGACTATGTCTTTCTTCAAGTATTAAGTACACAATTTCCCAATAAACAGAAAGAGCTCGTGTTCAGCTTGCAGTGTATATATAACCTTGTTCAAATGCCTGAAATAGTCAGGAGCTTCATTTCTTAGTCAATGCAGCCAATAGCAAAGCTATTCAGAATCCAGTTGTTTCTGTTTTATCCTAACAAAGATTTAAACCTAGCTATTGACATTATTTATCAGCACTGTCTCTTCTTCTGGTTGATGTTTAAATCAACATTGCAAAATATTATATGCCTTCCTGGTTCATAAGGTCATTTAATTTTATTCTGCCTATTATCCACTGACAGCACCCATGCACAAGTATTTATACAATATGTAATACACTATTTAAGTCATGCATTGACATGATGAGGTTGCAACACTGAAACCTTACTCTGAATGAACAGATAGTGAGAATTCAAGACATAAATATGATCATAGTAGCAGTTTAATATAGGTTAGGCTCCTGAGAGATCATCTGAATTTCAGAGGCAATATTATTTTCAACAAGGTTTTTATGTACTATAATGCTTACCTCTCATTTTATTCAGCTGTATGTTCAGGATGCTGCCATGAGACAGCTGTAAGCAGGCCAAGCAGATAATGCAGTTAACTGCTATTACCACTAACCTCCAAATAACTGCTATTTTTTAATTGCCATATAACTGTATACAAGGAGCATTATTCTTCCTTGTACAGAGAAGTACTTATCCACATAGTCATGAGAAAAGACATTAAAATTTATGTCAGATAGAAACTGCTGAAATATTCCTGAGTCTGCAGATGCTCCAAACTCATGATTAGTAAAATGAAGTCATCATTAGCATCCAGAAATAAGAATCGCCATTTAAACAAACGATTTTAGCAGCAGGAACACAGGTTGATGTGCTTCCTTTCTTAGTTTCAAAATGAAAGAGCAGTTAGTCACTTTCACAGTGCACAAAAGGTGCACGGAAACCATACCTCCTCTGCCTTCAGCGGCAAACAGCTTATGCCTAAGAGAAAGCAGTGTGTAGTCTTGCTCCCCATCACAAGTCTCTGCTCCTGCCTCGATTCCAAGAGCAAAGGGCAGAACCACAAGCCCCTGTTTCTCCCTGCTGCGCTGCCAAAATCCCTCCATTGATCTTTTACAATGCACTGGTGCTCTGTCAGTTCAAATATAACAATGGTGCTATGCATCAAATTTAGGTTTGAAACAATATGAAATGAATCAGACAGCAGAAGAGTGTAACTGATTAACACAGACAGCGAGGGATGAAACCCAGAGTTCTTTGTTACATGCAGGCTAGTACAAAAGTATTGCATTTGATTTTCATAACACATTTGGCTAATTGGACATTCCACTAGCTGCAATTTGTGGGTTGCCAGTCTGCAGTATGAGTGGATGCTAAGGAGGTCTTGACACAGTAAACAGAAAAGACCTCTGGTTTCCTAAGCCGGAAGGGTAAGGTGATGCTTCTCTCAGAACCATCACTTGAAATAAAAGATGTATCATGAAGCACCATCTCTCTGTTAGACTACAGAGAAGAGCTGATACTTTGCTGAGGCTGCTGCTAATTCCTCCTGCTCACAAGAGTACTACTGGTAATATGTAGTATATATAGACACACTGAAATGGAGAATATCTATTTCCCGTCAGCTGTCTAGTGATGAGGATATCTTGATCCCAGAGACAGCATTAATGAGTTTCCAGATGTACTTCAGACTACTTGCTATGATTTCAAAACTTTGCATTACAAAAGAAGAAGAAAGAAAAATATTGAGACACTTACACATGTATGTGTATCATTAAGTGTGACCTTAATGCCATCTTAGCTTCAGAATGGAACTTCCTGTGAGTACTGTGCTGTAAGTCCCAATAAAGTCTGGCATCTCCACACAACCTTCGCTGTTTGTGATGGAAAAGTTGTGATTTTAGCTATTAAATAAAGGTAACATTTGTATTAGGAGATTTCAGCTCTTTCCCAGCTAAGAGTGAAACATGAGTGGAGTTATTTCAGGGGTGAAAAGCTATGAACCTGTACTTAATTTTAGAAAGCTGATGACTGCAAATTTCCCTTTTGGTTCACCTGTGTTTGTGTGATACATGTCACAGTGTCTATTACCTCAGGGGAACATACCGCAGTGAAGGTCAGGTAACAGGCAGTTTCCAGTATTTGTTTTCATCAGGAGCATGGTTCTTTCCTGTGAATGAAGTACAGCATCTCTAACATGAGGAGACCTTTCCTTCTGGAGGTCAATATTGCCTCACAAGTATTTTAGAAATATGACCGTGTTTGCTGTATCTGGACACAACAACAATAATTTCAGACAATTTGGGTGACAGGGGCTTACCACATAACTCTATATCACACTCCCTAGGGATCCGTCAGGGGTGATCCTCACCAGCCAAGGCCTGTCCCATGTCCCACTGCCCCACCCAGGAGCACAGCACCAGGGCAGCCCCAACCCCAGGCACTTCCTTGTGACCGGGCCAAGGCCAGGCTGGAACACGGGCCCAGTTCAGTGGGTCCCCATGGCTGGGCAGGGTATGGCTGTGAGGCTGTCGTTAATAATCTTTTGTTGAAAACGCCAGATTTTATCCCATCAACACAACCATTATCATAATGACAGTAAATTACCCTTCTAGACATATGTAAGCAAAAGGGCTCAGTATACTAACAAAATTATTTTCTAACCTACTCCTATCTACTTATTTACAAATTGCGAACTGATAATTGAAACAGTATGTGAAACATAGAGAAAAAAAAAAACACAAAACTATTGCAATCTAAAGTACTTACAGAGGAAGAAGAATCCTAATTAAGACTATCACAATACTCTCACCAATGTCTTACTGCACCAGTGGATAAAGAAAGTTGCCCCAAACCTATGTTTCAACATAGTGCATCAAGAAGGTAATTAAGGTGACCATACCTTTGATTTCTGGAAGGTATTGGAAGCTTCGGTTTAGAGCTAGGAGTGAGAACAAAGAGAAAAAGAGAAATGGCCATAACTGGAAATTCATCAAAACTGAAATTATTCCGAGAAGAGCTTCCTGTCCTCAAAAAAAAAAAAAAAAAAAAAAAAGGGAAAAAAAATTTAGGTTCTGAAATTCTATAATATTCTATTTCAACATTTTTAATACAAAAAGTCTTGATTTTGTGGTTGAAAACATATTCTGTTGAAACTCAATTTAGTTTATATCAAAAGTTTTAAAAAGTAATTAAAGAAAAAGGGTCAACATTAAAATATGTTTGCTTGTTAATTAAGTCATTCATACATCCACTGAGCCCCATACCAGGCCTAAAATTTCAAAACTGACAGAATACTTATGGGATGAGAAAACTGTTTTCTGCATATCCACACAATGAAGGGAACACATTAGCTGTTCCAGCTCTTCCCACTTTCCTTGCCACATGGCTCAGAAGTAACCTTTGAGAACCACCTTGGTGAATGGAAGCATAGCCTATACCTCCAAACTTTTGAATGTACAAATACCTCCTTACTGCTCGTGGTGTATACTTTTAGAAGAGAGGTACACTGGTCATCTTTCAGGGATTAAAACTGAAGAGCTCCTTCAAACAAGTCAACGCAAAATTGTTCTTGTAGATTCATAAAATCAGCATATTAAACAAACACACCTATATTTTACTATCGCCTCTGCATGCAAATAAATTAGTCACTGTTGATGCTGAGATTATTATGATAAACCAGATAAAAAATAGTAATAAATGACAATAAAGCCAGAGGTAACTCCCCTTGTACAGCATCCAGCTTTTCCAATCATCTTTTGTCCAAAGCACAAAACACTATTGCATGAAAAACCTGTATTTATTTGAATATGCAAAACTTATACATTTAGGGATTTTTTTTAAAAGAATGCTTGATAAAGCAATCTAATTCCTGCATATGACAAGTGATCAGATTTCTCCTGGGATCATACTGTGCTCAGCTCCTACTCTCTGCGTGGCATTTGGCTAAAGCATGTCTTGCAGACAGCGCTCCAGCTGAGGGATAGTGGAGATAGTTATTTAGGCACAATGTGCATACATAAAAGAAGTAAGCCAGAAAGAGAGTTTTAGATACTGACAGAAACAAAGGTAACTAGCCCTTAAGTACAATCTAAAATCCAAAAATCTGCATCTGAAATTACGCATATCCATTCTGAACACTAACTACTTCAGCTTCCCCTGAAGTAGTTTGAAAAGAACACTGTCACCTTTTTCCAGATGTTCTAGCATTATTTAGGACATCCAGGGTGTCATAGCTATACTGCCAAACCCATATTTCTGTGTGAAAGTCATACTGGCAGAAGGGTACTTTTGTCTTATGATTAATGAGACAGTTTAACCATGCAGAAGGAATACCTTTCGTGACCATTGTGGTGATTGCTGATAATAGAATGTGCCGTGTATGTAATCAAAATCTTTTGTAGTGTAGGCTACAGTTTTGGGAGTTGGCTCTTTTGGGTTTGCTTTGGTTTTATTTGTTTTGTTTTGTTTTTAAATCAGACAAAGATGGAGTTGTAAAGATGATGTTTGAGAGTCATCATGAAATGTCACAGCCATCCTTCTAAGCATGTAGTCACTTAATTCCTTCTTTCTTTATAGAAAGAAAATACTTTTTAAAGTTGAAGAACCATTTCTTTTCACGTTCCACTCATCTGTCAGGTATATCTTTCCCAAACTTCCAACCATCCTACCATATTTAAGTTTTGGCAGTAACAAATTCTCAGAGTTGTTGGAAATCTGGAAAACAATGGTTTAGCTGTTCTCAACTGGAGGACTGACTACAGAAAAGGTTTTCCTTTAAGCAGTGTCCCAGATCACCCTACAAGGAGAATACTAGTTTAGCTTAGAAATAGTCTAGATTAGTGAGAAATATCTTATAATCTCCTTAGTGGATTGATTTTCATTTCACTGATTGAATCTAGCATGATTATTTCACACTTTAAGGACAGAAATATATCAAGTAGGAAAGCAGCAGTATGCATGCTTACTTGTTTATACATTCATCCATGAACTGAAGTACAGCGAGCTCTTTTGGAGAGAGGAAGGCTCTCTTTAGCCTACAAAAAGGTATTTCCAATATTGTAAAATTACAGAGTGCCCCCTTCATTCTAATAATATGACCCTGTGTTGACAGTACCATGTAGAAACTGTACTACCATCTGTAATTTTTCCAAATTCTTTAGAATAATCTTACCCCAAATCAGGAGATGGATTCAGATTGTTGCCATGGCCATCACTACTTCTAAGGAGTTCTTTGTAATGGTATTTGTGAAATTATAGATCTATAGCTCTTTAGGCTAGAAAGGACCACAGAGAATATCTCATGTTTCCTGCTCTTCAGTACAACCATATAATCTCACCCAGCTGTGTCTCCATTGTTTGCTAAAGCATACCATCCACTCTCAGTTTGAAGACTTCAAGAAATGGTAAGCTCACTGTTCCTCTTAATAATTCGTTCCAGTGGTTGATAAATTCACTGTTAGGAACTGAGAAGTATAATGCTAATCTATGTAGTAACCAAAACATACTGGGAAAATCTCTACCTGTTTAAACGATGGTATTTCAGGTAATTAATATCCTTCTAACCAGGTCTATTCATCACAAAAGCAATAGAGCTTTAAGAATTTTNTCCAAAAAAGAAAAAGGTTTTTAAAATTTTTTTTTTTTTTTTTTTTTTTTTTTTTAAGGAACCACTACTTTTGTGAACTTTTCACATTTGTTTCTCATCATTTGAGTTTCTAGAAGCTTATAAAATTTGGAGGCAAATCCCCGTTCTGGTTTCCATCTTCACAGGCCACAATGCTTTTAAACAATGACTGATACTTTCTTCTGTAGCTTTCCATGCAGCCTTTTTTCTTGATAGAATGGAAGCCTTTTTCTCACAATGAAATTATTCCCAGATGGACTTACTGTTGAAATTCAAAGAACTCTTACACACACACACACACAAAAAAAAAGGAATAAAAAATGAGAGTACTTTTTGGGATGCCACAAAACACATTTCCAGATAAAATAATAGTTTGCATTTTTGCAGACCTTCACTTCTTCAAAACATTGGACATGCATTCATCATCTGAAAAGATTAGTGATATTAAATGTAATAAATATTGTTTTTCTAAGGATCTGCTTCACCACCACTGTCAGATTTAGCAGCTGCAGTTCAAGGGGTGATAAAACTATTAGGTATGACTGACAGACATAGGCTCAGTAGTGCACCCAACTTTGACAAGTACCTCACCAGCACAATTCTTGGAAATCTCACTCCCTGGAATAGCGTTAGGATATGGAAAGATTGTGTCGCACCAAGACTGACTGCTACCATATATTAGGACCAGGTGGTCTTAATGGGTGGGCTACAACCCTCTTATCTGCCCTCCCCCTCTAAATCTGTACTCACTTTGAAGCTTTACCCTTACAAGTTCTGAGTCCTTTATTAGAAGCTGAGGCTCAGCAGCACAAAGGATTAGCCTTTATTGTCTTACTCATGGCCAGGCCTGTCTGCAGGCCCCTTTTTTTCTGCAAGAGGTGCTTATTGATGGCAGAAATCCTGTTGGAGGGCAATTCCCAGAATACATCCACACATTTACATGGAACACAGTGCAGAGACTCCTGAGCAAAACTGACAGCTAAGATGGTCACACAGCACACTGCAGCATTACACAGAGCACCTCAGTCATGTTTTTATGACACCACCTCCAACCAGGTCAGCCCCAACTCAAGCTCAGAGCTGTCCTGATGCAGCTCTGCTAAGTTAGTGCCCATCTCATCATGACCGCAGCACCATCCCAGCAGGGACAGATGGCCAGGAACTGTCCACCGCAGTTCAATGTTACTGCAGTCAACACTTTGGAAATAAATGCACAAAAAAGCTGAAAAGAAAGCAAGAAATTACTCACAAGTTTTGTATTTATCATCTGTTACACTGACAGAGGGAAGCCTGAGTTTGACTGATTTGATCAAACTAAGAATTCAAGCATCTTCTACCTAATTTTAGGCCAAAGAAAATCACAGCAATGCAGAAGCAGCTGATAAATCAAAAGCAAAAAATTAGGAATTAAAGCTTAGTTCAGGCCTTTTATCTTTATTACCCTCCTTTATGTGCACATGGTAGGTGTTCAACGCTTTCCAAGTCCGTATGATATTCCCTTGTGCTTCAGGAGCTTTAGGGCTGTACTCGTCTATAAAAAAGCAACCTAACAGTTTCCTGTGGCTGAGAGTTGAATGTGTTATTTGTTACCAGCTGGTTCATGGTTAGATTGAGCCCAAGTCTTGGCTTTAAGTGATCAGATTTGCTTTAAACCATTCACTCAAGGGGTGAATTCATGAATATAGAGAATTCTGGCACAATATTTTATTTCTGACTTATGGCACATGGCTTTTTTTTCTAAACCAATATTAAAACCAGAAACCATAATATGCCAAATGCAGACTGCATTTTTTTGGAAAGCTGATACTAAACGTAACAGTAAATGAACCCTTTTGAAAGGTTAAAGTTGCTTTCATATAAAACATTTTCTACCAGGAAATGGAAGTGGAATGTTGAACTAAGCATTTAACTTGAAAGAACCGTGCACAGATTCCAATGGTTGCATTATCCTTTAAAATAAGAAAAGCAAAAGGATTTTATGAGCATACATAGCTCTAGTTTCATAAAAAGGGTATTATGGTGACTAGGTAAAATGAATCCCAGTATTCTGGATGCTTCTTTTATCCTTCCAACAGCTCCCCCCTTGTGCATTAAGCATTCTAGGGTGAGGTTTCACAGTATGGCTGAATTCATCTAACAGTCCTGGTGCCTCCACTTTTCTGTACATCCTCTCTTCCCTGGCATGCAGACCTATTGCTTCTCTTCCACCCTCTCTGACTTTCATATGGCACTTCAGTGAGCCCATCTGGATTACTAAACCAATAGAACACCATTCATTTTTTACTTTTGCTAAGATAGTTTTCTACCAGCTGGCAAGGTGAACCAGCCCTAGGGGTGACACAGATATCAGAGCTGCTGCAGAAGAAGCAAGAGCTGAGAACAGCCCTTCGAGATCTGCTCCATTTGCTTGGGAAGCCTCAAACCCTTAAAGCACCCATTCTAAATAATGTAATTGCCTCTTACAAATACACTTACAGGAGCCATCAGAGATTGTGGACCTGTTGCACAAAAAGCTAATGGAAGAAAGTAATCATATCAATTAGAGTTACCACTTACAGGGGCAACAAAGGGCTGACAAATACACCATAGGGTAGTTGTGCATTCTCAGGAGCAGACACTCCTGGATGACAGCAGAGATCCACCCAGCTTCATATTAAGTGATCAAAGAATGCCCTTTTGCTGAACATACTCTTCTGCTTTGGTGAAAAAAGGAAAGCCAATTTTACAGTTTCCTTGGCTCTTGATTTTGATTCCTTCATCATTCTGTGGGAGGAAAAAAAAAAAAAGAAAAAAAAAAAAGCCATTAAAATGAACTTGGCACACTGTGCTACTGCTGATTTGCCAGATTCCAGTGTCCTCAAGTGTGACACAGCGTTATTATTCAGTGTCCTGTATTTAAAATCAGAAGTGATTTAATCTGGCTCTCTGCCATCCCACTTGCTGACATGTTGACACCATGTAAATAATGCATAGCTCTGTGGCCACACTACTTTCATGCCACATGCTGAGAGAAACAGACAACACCTGCTATTATTATTAGCCACATCTTAGGTACCTTGGGAATGTGCGAAAGGAACATGAAAATTAATTCAAATGTGTCATGGTCTCCAGCTCCAAACTCCTTCATTAGGACTGAAAAGGAACGCATGCATCCCCTGTGATTAAAAGCAGCGATTGCTTATTTACATCTCACTCCCTTTAAAAGTTACCATTGTTGGTAACTGTCTGATGACTGACACAAAAATTTCAACCAGCAAGATACTTCTCTGTACATCATGGAAAAGGCCATCATTTTAGAAGAAAGCTCACCAAGCAACAAAAACTCAGTTTCAGACTGCAAAATTCTAGCTGTGAAATTAATTTCACACATTGCCTCCCCTGATAACACTAGCCTGTCTGCTTCTGCTCTTCTAATCTTGCTGAAATATAACCCTCCCATGTCATCAGGACAGGCCCACCAAACCAAAGTGAAATTGTGGTTTTCACTGGGGGACACTGCAAAGCAAAGACAGCACATCTCACAGGTCACCTACTTCTTACAGGACCAGTTTTTAACATCTAAATGTCATACACCCTCAGTCATATTGAGAACAAGCCACACCGTATGCTGCTTGTCACAGGACATATAACAAGGTTGAAAGTTGCTGCCTTTATCAATGGTCCCCAAGTATTGCTACATATACCTTCCTTTCACATACCTATGACTGCCAAGCAGAGGAAGTGGCTGGTTATACTTTACCTTTCCGTGCTGTGCAACAGAAGAAAACTTGCTTGTCTTCTTCATTTCACCACCCCTGTGCTGTCAGAGGAAGGCCATGATATGCATTCTTCCTGTGAAAACACACAAGAGTAAAGTAGCTGTTAAGTCAGAAGAGACAGCAAACTATAACAAGCTTGATGAAAAATAAAAAGCAAGTATTTATAGTTCAGAAGCTGGGAAGTCTGCTTTGTTGTGGAGAACTCACCTCAGTCCTCACTCTGTGGCCAACACTAGGGAATTACACCTATGGAGGTACAAAGCTCCCTACTGACTTTAGATTCCCAAAGCCATAAATAAAAGAATCTTTGGCTCCAAAACTCTGAACTGTGCAACTAGATCATCATTTCTCGGGGAAAATCAGATATACAGCTCAAAATGCCATGCCCAAGTGAATTCCTTTGGAAACTCTGGAAACATGCAAACATAAAAAAGAAAGAGAGGGGTTCTTTTCAGCTCCTATGAGACAGCGCACACAAATTTAGTTTATTTCTCCTCAAGGATGAACACACTGGACAATATTCTGTACTTGTCCACATTGTTCAAAAGGATCAGCATTTTGAGTGTCCCAGACTGAGGCCAATTCTTTCTGTTTTATCCATTAAGAAGACCAGGAATCTTGCGGTCTCTTTTCAAAGGAATGTCTTTGTCCAGAATCTTGCCTCAGAGATTTTATTTGCAATACGTTATTTAGAAAAGAAAAGAACATTGGAATGACTTCCTAATTTCTTTACTAAATCTGTTCTCAATCTACTTTATTCCAAGCATCTTTAAAGACAGTTCCTTACATGATATTCTACTCTGAAACTCTGTAATTACACACATGCTGGTCAAACTTTCTCCTGACTGGAAAAGAGTTGTAGTGACTCCATTACACTGAAAGGAAAACTGGGGAAAATAATAGGTTAGTTGAGAAGATAACTCCAAGATGCAATTTTTTCTCTTACAGTTGCTCTGGGTAATGTAGATGCTCCTCACACAGAAGTGAGAAAAACTGTCTCGTGGGGTTTTATACAGTTTTTGTTTTGCCTAGGGTTTGAATTTCACAAGGCTAACTAGATTGCCCTTGTCTAGGAAACCCTGGGGGTAAAGCCAGATGGTGTCTGCAAGCAAGTTAGAAAGAGTGAGAACTGGAAAAGGGTAGTTCCTGAAAACTGGGGAATAAAATACACTGCATTGGACTAGCGGGTACAACATAAAAAGTTAATAAGAAGTTATGAAGTGGCACGACAACGGTAATGAAGTGTGCTCACCACAGGCAGAAATGTGAACATTTTGAGAGGAATGTCAAATTTATTTGGACCTTTTTACTAACGTTAACTCAAAGCTTCTTTTGGCGAGGTTTTCTTTCTACCTCCTCAATGGAAGTCTTGTGGGAATACCATTAGCTTCAGAAAATCCTCTCAAATTCTTGTTGCAAGATATATACCTGTGTATGCAAGAATGAATGAGTTACTCCAAACAAGCCCAATGCTAGACCAGTAGCAAGTAAAAATAGCACAACTTGCACATTCTTACTAAGAGCTAGCTCAGCAGCCCTGTCTGAATGGTTGACTATCAAAGCTCCCATTATGTGGCAGCCTGACTGTTTCCTCTACCGCAATGTCCTATTTAAGTGACTTTAAAAGTCCAGGTACGTCTCATATTTTGTGCAGTTGAATGTGCATCAACATAGAGCAAAATGTGGGTAAACGTTAGCTACTGACTACAGCAATGAGTCTATTCGGGAGGAAATGGTGCACTCCTCTTGTCATCGTGGTTTCCTCTCTCAGTGGTGGAGGTGGAAGGAATGAGGGAAATAGAGGCTTTGGCACATTCAGAAGCAAATTCTTCTTGCATTTTATCTGACATCTGTATTTACAACCTTGAGCATGTGCGGTTTCACTGAAACGCTCAGAAGGGAAGACAGAGGCTGTGAGCAGCACATGTGTGACCTGTTTCGTGCAGTGGCCGTGAAGGGTGCTGGGAGCCAGGCTGAGCAGGGGGCGGCAGGGAGAGCTGGGGCTCACCAGCAGTGACGTGAGGTGCTGAGGGCACCATGGAAAAAACAAAGTGTGGGGGCACAGGGAACACACATGGGCATGAGTCCGAATGGAGGTCAGTGGTGTTTCATTTCCCTGCTTGAGCCACTTGAAGAACAGTCTCAAGCAGCACACAAAATAGTGTTGGAGGGTTATACACACAACTAATATAGCACCATCCATACAGCATTTCCCCTGATAAAAGACTACTATCAATATTTTAGTTTTTACATCTACAGGCACGCACTGTTCTGAGTGGAGGTGTAATCGCTCGACTGTTTACAATTCCAGTGTTATACTCTCTCTTATCTGCTCACTTTGGCTAATGTGGCTTGATGATTTCACTCTGTGTTTTCCCTTTTCAATTGTATACATCAGATAGTAGATATTCATACTTCCCTCACATCATGTGACATATTTTCATAATGTAAAGTGAAAATGTGGCAGGCTTACTTTTGCAAAGAATTATCCTTGATCTATTCTTTGGTATTTCTTAGAAGCTAGCACTAATTTCTGCAGTATAAATCAGGAAATGCAAGGTACAGATCGTACTGTGGTTGCAGATATTAAATTCTATGTGTTACATTCCTGTAGAAAATTGGTACTCAGTCTGAAGATCAATTTGTTATTTAAAGGCTAATTCTATGCCTGAAACAGGCTCTTTAAAACTGTTATCTGTTTCATCTCTGTACTACCCTGCTATCTCTGATATGACTGATGCATTGGAAGACATTGCCGTGAAAGCAGACTGTGCCTGCAGCAGTGCACTTGAAAGCTAATAAACTATCATTCATCTTCTTTTAGAGTAGGTGCTGGGATAAACAATGAGGAAATCATATGCTTACTGACACTGCATTGAAAAGTGGTGAATCAGTTTCATTCATATTTAAGGATGCTAGGCTGTCATTTTAAAGGTGCTCAGTGTTCCACACAAATGTCTGTAAAGGGCATAGGTGCCTGGACTCAGCTTAAATCCATCCTGAGGTGAGTACCTTCAAACTCCTCAAAACTGCAATAGGCAACTACTTGCATGTTAAAGGAATAAATACCCCTAAAAATTGGTACCCCAGCTCTTGATGACCAATAGTGTTAGCCTGTCATCTCACTTCAGTCTTGAACACTGCATTGTTGCCTACCTACCCACTAGGAGCAGGTCACCACCCATCTGAACTCAGTAGTGATGAATGAGAAATATCCCTCTCGGCCTCCGTTTGAACTTGTGGCACAGGCTAAACAGCTACCCATACCACTGGAACCATCCTAGCCCTCCAGTCTTACTATCCTGCATACCTCTAATTGAACACACAAAAAATAAATATCTTTCTGACAGTCTTTCCTCAGGCTTCGTATGAGTGATCTGATAATGTCCAGAAAATAGCTATGAAAAGATGTTGAGAAACAATTTTTCATTCTGAGCTATTTTTGATCATATATATATATAT